>PVKP010015893.1:0-49419 GCA_004027715.1 Plecturocebus donacophilus | reverse complement strand
AGGTACACCTATCAAACGTAGATTAGGTCTTTTCACATAG
The DNA here is from genome assembly GCA_004027715.1 of Plecturocebus donacophilus. Lineage (NCBI taxonomy): Eukaryota > Metazoa > Chordata > Mammalia > Primates > Pitheciidae > Plecturocebus > Plecturocebus donacophilus. Next base: position 49,379 of record PVKP010015893.1, on the reverse strand, counting down.
TCCCATATTTCTTGGAGACTTTGTTCATTCCTTTTTCCCCTTTTTTCTGTCATCTTGCCTTCTCGTTTTATTTCATTGAGTTGATCTTCGACCTCTGATATCCTTTCTTCTGCTTGGTCAATTCAGCTGTTGAAACTTGTGCATGCTTCGTGAAGTTCTTGTGTTGTGTTTTTCAGCTCCATCAATTAACTTATATTCTTCTCTAAGTTGTCCATTCTCGTTAACATTTCATTAAATCTTCTTTCAAGGTTCTCAGTTTCTTTGCATTGGGTTAGAACATGTTCTTTTAGCTCACAGAAATTTCTTATTATCCACCTTCTGAAACCTGATTCTGACAAATCAGCACACTCATCCTCCGTCAGGTCTTGTTCCCTTGCTAATGAGGAGGTGCGATCCCCTGTAGGAGGAGAGGCATTCTGATTTCGTGTGTTCTCAGCCTTTTTGCACTGGTTTCTTCCCATTTTTGTGGATTTATCCACCTGTCATCTTTGTAATTGCCAACTTTCCGATTGGATCTCTGAGTGGACGTCCAGCTTGTTGATGATGAAGTTTTTTCTGTTTCTTAGTTTTCCTTTGGCGGATGCCCCTTCCCCACAGAGCTGGGCCTTCCTGGGTTCAGCTGTGCTTGCTGTGCTTCCCGGGTTCTGCTGTGCTTGCTCTCAGTCTTCAGCGCTTCCAATTGCTGTTCTCCTTGTGGGGGTAGGACCAGCAGAGCCCGACTAAAAGGGCACCCAGTCCCGTATACTCCACAGTGAGAAGCGCTGCGCCGTGGTGCTGGCAAAACAGCCGCGCTGACCAAAGGAGTTGCACTGGTGACCCGTACGGCTCCTTTGCCGGGAATCTCCCAGTCTGTGGGCATCAAAAATTCGTCTGCAATTGCGGCATCCACTCACTGTCTGTGCTTTCACTGGGAGCTACAATCCTAGCTGCTGCTACGAGGCCATCTTGGATCTCTCCAACCCTGCTTTCTTTTAAGGGTTTTGGTTTTTCTCTTTATCAGTGTAGCTGAACACTTAAATAAAAAATAGATGCCAGCCAGGTGCAATGGCTCATACCTGTAATCCTAGCACTTTGGGGGACTGAAGCAGGAGGATCACTTGAGTCCAGGAGTTTGAGACCAACTTGGGTAACATAAGGAGACCCTGGCTCTACAAAAAAAAAAAAAAAAAAAAGAAGCTGGGTGTGGTGTCTCACGCTTGTAATCCCAGCACTTTGGGAAGCCAAGGTGGTGGATCACGAGGTCAAGAGATCAAGACCATCCTGGCCAACATGGTGAAACCCCATCTCTACTAAAAATACAAAAATTAGTTGGGTGTGGAGGCACGTACCTGTAGTCTCAGCTACTCAGGAGGCTGAAGCAGAAGAATTGCTTGAACCCGGGAGCTGGAGGTTGCAGATCGTACCACTGCACTCCAGCCTGGTGACAGAGTGAGACTGTCTCAAACAAAAAAAAAGGGCTGGTCTCAGTGGCTCACATCTGTAGTCCCAGCACTTTAGGAGGCCCAGGTAGGTGGATCATTTGAGTCCAGGAGTTTGAGACTAACTTGGGTAACATAAGGAGACGCTGATAGATACCTATAGGTGGTAGGTGCCTGTAGTCCCAGCTACTTAGGAGGCTGAAACACAAGAATTGCTTGAACCCAGGAGGTAGAGGTTACAGCAAGCTGAGATTGCACCACTGCACTGCAGCCTAGGCAACAGAGTGAGACACTGTCTTAAAACAAAAAAAGACTCCACAAATATTTTAGGAGAATACTTTTTGATAGGGTCTTCCTCTGTCACTCAGGCTAGAGTACAGTGGTGTAGAATGCTCTGTGCATCTAATTTACATATATATGACATTCCAACAAGAGTGGAATACATATTTTTCAAGAGTCTATGGAGGCAGGGCGTGGTGGCTCACGCCTGTAATCCCAGCACTTTGGGAGGCTGAGGCATCCAGATCGTTTGAGGTCAGGAGTTCAAGACCAGCCTGGCTAAAAAAGTGAAACCTCAGCTCTACTAAAAATACAAAAATTAGCTGGGTGTGGGTTGTGCATGCCTGTAGTTCCAGCTACTCAGGAAGCTGAGGTATGAGAATTGCTTGAACTGGAGGCAGAGGTTTCAGTGAGCTGAGACTGTGGCACTCCAGCCTGGGTGACAGAGTGAGACCCTGTTTCAATAAATAAATAGTCCATGGAGGCTGGATGTGGTGGCTCACACCTGTAATCCTAGCCCTTTGGGAGGCCAAGGCAGGCAGATTGCTTCAGAACAGGAGTTTCAGACCAGCTTGAGTAACATGGTGAAACCTCATCTCTACAAAAAACAGAAAAATTAGTTGGACATGGTGGTGTATGCCTGTAGTCCCAGCAACTGGGGAGGCTGAGGTAGGAGGATCTGTTGAGAGCAGGCGGTTGAGGTTGCAGTAAGCCATGAGCATGCTGCTGCATTCCAGCCTGGGTGACAGAGCAAGATCTTATGTCCAAAAAAGAAAAAAAAAAGTCCATAGAATACTTACCAAAGTAGACCTTGTTCTTACCAAAGTAGACCTCACAAACTTAAAAGAATTTAAATCATACCTAGTATATTCTCTGACCATCATGTAGAAATCAATAATGGAAAGATAATAGGAAAATCTCTAATAGTTGGAAACTGGACAACATACTTCTAAATAGTGAATCAAAGAAGAAATCTCAAGAGAAATAAATACAAATAATGCAACATAAAAATTGTGGGACACAGCTAAAACAGTGCTGAGAGGGAAATTTAGATTTATGCTCTAAGTGCATAAATCAGAAAAGAGGAAAAGTCTCAAATCCATAATCTAAGCTATGTAGAGAACCTAGAAAAAGAAAAGCAAACTAAACCCAAAGCAAGCAGAAAAAAAGGAAATGATGATGAGCAGAAATCAATGAAGTTGAAACAGAAAAACGCTAGAGAAAATCAATGAAACAAAGAGCTCGTTCTTTAATAGGGTGAAAAAAAAAGGGACAAACTTCTAAGACTGAAAAGAAAAAAGACACAAATTATCAACATCAGGAATGAAAAAATGAGTATCACGGCAGACCCTGCAGATATCAAAAGGATATAAGGGAACACTGAACAGCTCTATGTGCATAAATTTGGTAACTTGGATGAAATGGATCAGTTTCTCAAAAAGCAAATTGCCACAATCCACCCATTATGAAATAGTTAATGTGAATAATCCTATAACTATTAAGGTAATTTAATTTATAATTAAACAATTTTCCCCCCAAAAAATCTTTGGCCTAGATGGTTTTGCTAGAGAATTCTCTCTGCAGTTTAAAGAAGAATTAGCATAATTTTATGCAATCTTTTCCAGAAAATAGAAGGGGAAGGAACAATTCCTAATTCATTTCATAAAGCTAGTTTTATTCATACACCCAACTAGGCAAATACAGTATAAAAAATGAAAACTACAGATCAATATTACCCCAAACATAGATGTGAACATTCTTAAGAAAATATTAGCAAACAATTCAGCAGCATATAAAAAGAATTAAACATCAAGTAGTTTTTTTCTTTTCTTTTTTTTTTTTGAGATGGAGTTTCACTCTGTTGCCCAGGCTATACTGCAGTGGTATGATCTCAGCTCACTGTAAACTCTACCACCCAGGTTCAAGAGATTCTCCCACCTCAGCCTTCCAAGTAGCTGGAATTACAGGTTCCTGCCACCATGCCAAGCTAATTTTTGCATTTTTAGTAAAGACAGGGTTTCACCATGTTGGCCAGGCTGGTCTCGAACTCCTGAGCTCAAGTGATCCACCCGCATTGGCCTTCCAAAGTGCTGGGATTACAGGTATGAGCTGTCACGCCTGACCACAAAGTGGTATTTATTCCAAAGATGCAAAGCTGTTTAGTATTTGAAGATCAGTCAATGTAATACCATACACCAAATAAACAGATCAGTGGGAGGGAAGTGAGTTTTACTGTAAAAGGGCAACATGGGAACCCTAGTGGTGATAGAAATATTCTGCATCTTAACTCTTACCAATGTCAGCATTCTGGTTATGATATTGTATACAGTTTTGCAAGATGTTATCATTGTAGGGAAACTGAGCAAAGGGTATTGAAATTTTTGTATTTATTATTTCTTACAACTCTTTGTAAATCTACAGTTATCTCAAAACAAAAAGTTAATTTAATAACTAAGGAAAAAACATGAAGCCAAACCTGTAAAATGGCTAGTCCTTGTATTCCAGATATGCTAAAGGAAAGTCAATCTCAGAATTCCTGTTAGATATGATATTGATGTAGCTATTTAAAACATAGCCTATTTATGGTGATTTGTATCATTTAGGCAAAAACATTGTTTAGCATATATTAGGAAAAATTAGGCTTATTTTATGTATGGAGGTATTTAGTTTGTATTTAATGTTTGATGAGAATATATCTTAGTTCACTCATGTAATTTAAACTGCCTTGCAATCTTAAGAAGAGAAGTAATAAAGTAATCGTTTGGTGACATAGTTTATTAAGCATCCAGTGGGAGAAGGTAGCTATATTAAAAATATGAAAGATTAAACAATGAATGCACATTTAATCATATAATTGATGAGGTCTTTGAAAGCACTTTTACCTAACAATGTTCTCTTTGCTATGATATTTAGTTTGTATTTCTTTGGAGGCATTCTTTCTTTACTGCTAGGAACTTCATAATAAAATTTTATACTGGGTAACTCACTTCAATAACCAAGAAGCGACTTCTGGCCAGGTGCAGTGACTCATGCCTGTAATCCCAGCACTTTGGAAGGCCAAGGTGAGATCACTGGAGCTCAGGAGTTCAATACGAGCCTGGCAACATGGCAAAACCCTGTCTCTACAGAAATTAGTGGGTGTGTTGGCAGGCACCTATAATCCCTGCTACTTGGTCGGCTGAGGTGGGAGATCACCTGACCCCAGAGCTCGAGGCTGCAATGAGCTGAGATTGCACTACTGCACTCCAGCCTGGGCAATGAGAGTGAGACCCTATGTCCAAAATAAAAGAAAAAAAAGAAGTGATTTCTAAATTTTCTTGTTTGTACCATGAAGCTGATGTTTAGTGATGGTAAAGTATTGATTTGAATTTGGAAAATACTAATAAGAAAAAGTTTTTGAGTTGTACATTGTATATTAAACACTTCTGTGTCATTTTGCATTTTGCTACAGTTTTATTCCTTTTGTGTGTACATAGGAGTTTATCTTTATTTAGACCTGCCTTTCTACAAAATAGATTTGAGGCAGCTGACATTAAGAGTACAAACCAGAAAACAATATTTAGGTATAAAAAGATAAAATACAGCCAGGCCTGGTGTCTCATGCCTGTAATCCCAGCACTTTGGGAGGCTGAGGTGGGTGGATTGCTTGAGCCTAGGAGTTTGAGAATAGCCCAGGCAACATGGCAAAACCCCATCTCTACAAAAATTGGCCCAGCATGGTGTGCATGCCTGTTGTCCCAGCTACTTGGCAGGAGGTGGGGAGGGGATGCTGAGGTGGGAGGAAATCACTTGAATCCAGGGTGTCAAGGCTGCTGCAATGAGCCATGATTGTGCCATTGCACTTCAGCCTGGGCGATAGAGCAAGACCTTGTCTCCAAAAAAAAAAAAAAAAGGATAAATTAAGAGACATATGACATAAGTAGGGGATCTGCAAGAGCATGTGTGCTTATGTTTGTGCCAGTCCTGTGGCTGGTTGCCCTCAGATTTATTCCTTACCGTTTTTCTGTTCCGTTTTATTTCTCAAGGAAGAGTGATTCCAGTGGGTAGCATTTTCCAAGTTCCCAAATCAGCTGGCTTGTGCCTGGGTTCAGCCAGTGGGAAGTATTGGGAGGAATTTGGAAAACAGGATGAAGGGAAGGTATTTTTTCCCCTCCCTTTCTGCTTCAGGTGGGGTCTCTGGCAGTGCCCATGACTGTTTTGTAGTGCCACCTCTGCCAGACAGCCTGCCTTGGTTCTATTTTTCCACAAGGTGACCTTGGACTGGGCCTCTGGTAAATCATCTCTTTCTCCCTCTGTTCCATAGTTCAAGGGATGATAGTGGCTTCCTGCTGTGCCTCATAATCACTGATTATGTTTATCATAGTTAGAATCTTTTTATACCCAATATCTTTAGCATATTTAATAGCATTGTGTACCCTTCTTTTGATTTTTGTGTGGTATGAAATCATCAGGTTAGGTCTATGTTTTTATGTGATTTGTTTTTTCTTCTTAAACTTGATCTTCTCCCAGAATAAAGAAGTTAAAGTAGAAACAGAGCAACCTTAAAGGGTTTTATTTTCTAAATTGGAACCTTCATTTTGATCTCAGTGATGATGATGCCACCTAACAAACATGTGAATTAGACGTTCAGCAAATGTTCATTTCAAGCATTTGTCAAGTGTCTACTGTGTGGTGAAGCACCAAGCTGGGTGAGCTGAGAGTAAAAGGATAGATATGATAGGATTTCTGTTTTCAAGTTGCTTTTAGGGGTTCAAGGCCTAAGATAGGGAAGTTCTTAGTGCTAGCACCTTCAGCGACAGAGCTTTATGGGGAAAGTATTATGAATGCACATATAATATTAATACAAGCATATAATTCCCTTAAAGTTGTTTTCTCATGACATGTAAACATAAAATTGTATTGTGAATATAGAAAAAGGAGGATATTTGGTGTATTTGAAAGAACTCTGAGAAATAAGAGTTTTGTTCTGATATTCAACAAAATGATTTTATATCATGGAGCAAGGTAGATATACTTTTAGTCTCTTTTTTTGTAATATTAAAACAGTTGATTTTAGAAAATTTAAAAGCTCTATATTTAATAATACTTTAGAACATTATAAAATTATCGTAGAGTTGTTTTTCATTCATCCTGACTTTTTCTTTAATTGCCATTTCCTAACCCTGACTCAAATAAGTGATTAAACTGCACATTTACAATTCTCACACTTGTTTAGTTCAGACCTCCTAGGGCTTTAGCTTCATTTTGTTAATGTGTTATGTTATGTTAAGACTGTCCCCTGCCTGCCCATTTTAGGTTGCTGCTGCTTTTAATATTATAAAGGAGGTGATTGCCGTGGAAAAGGAGATCCAGTATTTATCATTTAGTCTTACTGCCGAAGGGTTTTAAAAAATATGATTATCTCCTGTTTACCAAATACTACTGCAACTCTTGATTGAAAGGTATTAATAAATAAATGTTCCCTCTCCCAGTGTTTTATTTTGAAAATTTTCAACTCTACAGAAAATTTTTAAAAAATCATATGGTAAACATCATAAACTTATAAACATCATAAACTTTTATCTAAATTCAAAGTTGGCTAACATTTTGTATGTCTGCTTTTTCTTTTTTTTTTGATTCATAGTCTTGCTCTGTCTCCCAGGCTGGAGTGCCATGGCGTGATCTTGGCTCACTGCAATCTCCACCTCCCAGGTTCAAGCAGTTCTTTTGCCTCAGCCTCCCAAGGAGCTGAGACTACAGACATGTGCCACCATGCCCAGCTAATTTTTTTGTATTTTTAGTAGAGACGGGGCTTTACCATGTTGGCCAGGCTGGTCTTGAACACCTGACCTCAAGTGATCCACCCTGCCTTGGCCTCCCAAAGTGCAGGGATTACAGATGTGAGCCACCATGCTCAGCCTTCTTTATAGATACAAATATCTATATTTATATCTTTTCAGAACCATCTGAAAGAAGTATGTGTCATTATATTTCATTCCTGGTTACTTCTTGCTGAAGGATTTTTTTGTACATTTTTTTTCTTGTATATTCCACTAAACTAGAATGTTTCATGCCTGAGGTGCACTGCTTAGAAAATCTCATTTTTCAATAAGACTTCCTCCAAATGGTTTTCCCCTCACTTTATATTACATTTCTATTTTTTGGTAAGTATTTTTTGTTCACCGTCTATCACAACCACTAGTAGTACTACCCCTTTTCGATACTTTTTTTTTCCCACTTCTAAACAATTGTAAAATATCTGTAACATAAAATTTGCCATTAAAATAACTTTTAAGATTGGGGGTCGGGGCTCACGCCTATAATCCCAGCACGTTGTGAGGCTGAGGTGGGTGGATCACCTGACGTCAGGAGTGTGAGACCAGAGACCAGCCTGGCGAACATGGTGAAACCCTATCTCTACTAAAAATACAAAAATTAGCTGGGCGTGGTGGCACATGCCTGTAATCCTAGCTACTTAGGAGGCTGAGGCAGGAGAATCCCGTGAACCTGGGAGGTGGAGGTTGCAGTGAGCCAAAATTGCGCCAGTGCACTCCAGCCTGGTGACAGAGTGAGAGTCCATCTCAAAAAATAATTTTTTAAAAAAAATATGCAGTTCATTGATATTCATTATATTAATAGTGTTGTGTAACCATCACTACTGTATCTTTCCAAAAGTTGAACCACTCCAAACAAGAAATCTGTGACATTGCCGGGCATAGTGGGTTATGCCTGTAATCCCAGCACTTTGGGAGGCTGAGGCCGGCTGATTATGAGGTCAGGAGTTCGAGACCAGCCTGGCCAACATAGTGAAACCCTGTCTCTACTAAAAATACAAAAATTGGCTGTGCATGGTGGCATGTGCCTGTAGTCCCAGCTACTCCGAAGGCTTAGGCGGGAGGGTCGCTTGAACCCAGGAGGCAGAGGTTGTGGTGAGCCGAGATTGCACCACTGTACTCCAGCCTGGGCAAAGCTGTAATATTTGAGCAACACGTCTTTCTTCCCTCCTTCCCCTGATCCTTGAGGTAACCTCTGGTCTACTTTCTGTCTGTATACATATGCCTATTCTATATAAGTGGAATTGTACAGTATTTGATATTTTGTTTCTGGCTTATTTCACTTAGAATAATGTTTTCAGGGTTTATCTGTGTTGTAGCATGTATCAGAAGGTCATTTCTTTTTCTGGCTGAATGATATTCTGTTGTGTTTACATATATACCACATTTTGTTTATCTGTTTATGTTTGTGGACACTTCAGTTGTTTCCACCTTTTGGCTATTGTGAATAAAGCTGAAATGAACATTGGTGTATAAGTATCCCTCTGAGTTCTGTGTCCTTGCTTTTGATTTTTTTTTTTTTTTTGAATATGCCTAGGAGTGGAATTCCTGGGTCATATGGTAATTTTATGTTTAAGTTTTCTAGAAACTGACAAACTCTTTTCCACAGTATCTGCACCATTTTATATTCCCACCACTAATGTATGAGAGTTTCCATTTCTCTGCATCCTCGCCAACACTTATTTTCTATTTATTTGATAATAGCTATCTTAGTAGGTGTGAAGTGGTATTTTATTGAGTTTTGGCTTGTATTGCTGTAGTGGCAGTGATACTGAACATTTTTTTCATGTACTTATTGATTGGACATTTGCATATCTTTTTTTTTTTTTGAGACAGAGTTTTGCTCTTGTTGCCCAGGCTGGAATGGCACCATCTCGGCTCACTGCAGCTTCTGCCTCTCAGATTCAAGCGATTCTCCTGCCTCAGCCTCCTGAGTAGCTGGGATTACAGGCATGCACCACCATGCCTGGCTAATTTTGTAGTTTTAGTACAGATGAGGTTTCTCCATGTTGGTCAGGCTGGTCTTGAACTCCTAACTTCAAGTGATCCATCCACCTCAGCCTCCCAAAGTCCTGGGATTACAGGCATGAGCCACCATGCCAGGCTGCGTATCTTCTTTAGAGAAGAGTCTATTCAAGTCCTTCTCCCGTTTAAAAAATTGATTTATCTTTTTGTTCATGAATTGTAAAAGATCTTTATGTATTCTGGATAATAGATCTTTATCACATATATGGTTTGCAAATGTTTTCTCTCATTCTATAGATTGTCTTTTCATTTTCTTGATTAATGTCCTTTTATGCACAAAAGTTTTAAATGTCAGTAAAGTCCAGTTTATCTATTTTCTCTTCTGTTGCTTGTGCTTTTCTGATAGAACCATCGGCACATTTATCAGTTGTTAGATGATTTCTCCCCTGGTGATCCAGATTAGGGCTTGAGCTGATTTTTTGGTCCAGGATCAACAAAAATAACAGTGTTTGTTGTTACTAACGGAGTACCTAATATCTGCTAGATGGTTTTGGGAAACCTGAGAAAGAGAATTCTAAGGCAGAAAAGCCTCATAATTTTATTCTTGTCAAGTAAAGTTTACTGAAACTCCATAGTATTACAAAGAGGTTGGAAGATACTGTCTTCCCTACCATTTTTCTGGAGGAAATTTAAGTCAGAACTACTCCTAGTGTCCTACTGCACTGAACAGATTCCTGGCATTTGCACTGGACCTAGGCTCCTCCGAAACTCTACCCTGTGGAAGTTCCCGATTTCTGCATTTCATGGACTCTTACTTAGCTAGCTTTTTACTTTATCTGTTTAGTCCGTAGTATTTTTTATACATTTCTTAAGAAACTCAAGGCAAACGAGTTAACTCACAGCGGGACTAACATTTTGAATCAGACTTTAAAATCCATTATCTCGCACTAGAAAAGTGAGAGTTTCCCCCACATTTACAACTCTCAAATACGTTTTGGAAGCTCTGTAAATGATGCTGTTGATTTAAAAATTATGGCTGGGAGTGGTGGTTCCACCTGTAATCCCTAGCACTTTGGGAGGGAGGCCCAGGAGGGCAGATCACCTGAGGTCAGGAGTTCGAGACCAGCCTGACCAACACCCCCATCTCCACTAAAAATACAAAAATTAGCCGGGCATGGTGGTATGTGCCTGTAATCCCAGCTCCCCAGGAGGCTGAGGCAGGAGAATCGCTGGAACCCAGGGGGCAGACGCTGCAGTGAACTGAGATCATGCCACGGCAGTCCTGCTTGGGACACAGAGGAAGACTCCCTCTCAAAAAAAAAAAAAAAGTAGGTTTTTCCTATTTGTAGTGTGAATGCGTTCTCTCTAGTATATTTTCTCTCCAGCGACCCAGTGGTTGTTCACTTTTTTTCCTTCAAACTGTAAAAGCACCATAATTAAGAGCTCTATTAATGTTTATTTTATTCTGATTTTTTTTCCCCTAGCGGATCTGAAAAGAACAATTGCTGTCCTTCTGGATGACATTTTGCAACGATTGGTGAAGCTGGAGAACAAGGTTGACTATATTGTTGTGAACGGCTCAGCAACCAACACCACCAATGGTACTAGTGGGAATTTGGTGCCAGTAACCGCAAATAAAAGAACAAATGCCTCAGGCAGCATCAGATAGCAATTGAAGATCACCTTGTGCTGCTCCATCCACTGTGGATTATATCCTATGGCAGAAAAGCTTTATAATCGCTGGCTAGGACAGAGTAATACTTTACAATAAAATCTCTACACATTTTCAAGGAGTATGCTGGATTCATGGAACTCTAATTCTGTACATAAAAATTTTAAAGTTATTTGTTTGTTTTCAGGCAAGTCTCTTCAATGCTGTACTATGTCCTTAAAGGGAATTTGGTACCTTGGTTGATGTAGTAAGCAGGTAGGTGAGTTTTCTATAAATCTTTTGTGTTTGAGATCAAGCTAAAACAAAAACACTGAAAGACGTGGATTCATTTCTATAACATTTATTTAAGTATATAACATGTTTTTTGGACAAGTGGAGAATATTTAATCATTCTGTCATTTGTTCTCAATAGATGTAACTGTTAGACTAAGGCTATTTGAAAATGTCCTTACTTCTAGTACTATATTTTGTTATTCCAATTATGAGCAGAGAAAGGAAATATAATGTTGAAAATAATATTTGGAATCATGACCCAAAGAATGTATTCATTTGCACTATCCTTTGAAATAACTAAAGGTTAATTACTGTACATTTAAAAAAATTACATTTATAAGAGTATAATCTTGAAATGGGTAGCAGCCACTGTCCATTACCTTTCGTAAACATTAGGGCAATTTAATAACAGCATTAAAATAGTTGTAAACTCTAATCTCATACTTAAATTTTTCTCATATCTATATTCTGAAGAATAAAATATTTTTATGGTGAGATTAACAGTAACTAAAGTATTCATGATTTTTCACATACATCAATGTTCATTTAAAAGTTTAACCCTTTGTGTATCTTTGCTATCAGGAAAGCACATTATTTCCATATTTGGGTTAACTTTGCTTTTATTATATTAGTTCGGGAGGAAGGGACTTGGGAGACTGGAACTCTTGAGGACTTTAGCCAGATGTATATAATAAAAGTACTCTAGTGCTGAATTAAATTGCTTGGAAAATGTTAACATTATATTGTATAAGAGTATCATGCTTTAAGAAATCTTGAATTTGTGTAACAGATACATTATATATTCATTTTATATAATGGCCATTTAAAATAATTAAGAACATTTAAAATATAAACTATGAAGATTGACTGTCTTTTCAGGAAAAAAGCTACTGTATATAGCACAGGAAATCCTTATCTTGGTAATTCTAATATAAAACAAATTATACTTTTATTTAAATTTCCCTTGTAGCAAATCTAATTGCCACATGGTGCCCTATATTTCATAGTATTTATTCTCTATAATAACTGCTTAAGTGCAGCTAGCTTCTAGATTTAGACCGTATAGAATTTAGTTTTAGATATTGTATTGTTCATTATTACAGTATGCTACCACATGTAGCAATAATTATAATATTTTATTAAAATAAATATGTGAAAATATTGTTTCATGAAAGACAGATTTCCAAATCTCCGTTCTCTTCTCTGTACTCTCTACCTTTATGTGAAGAAATTAATTATACACCATTGCCAGGTAGAAGTTTGGAATAATTGTTGAGTCTCTCTTATTAGATGTGGACAGTTTTGTTTTTGTTTTTTTTTCAGGGATGAAATAAAATATATTATTTCTACTTACAAAACATTACAGGCTTTTTTCTTTCATGTTGGTTGTGAATTTAATAAATGATAAATGGTTAAAAGGAGTCTTAAGAAAATTTTGGTTTTGTTTCAATTCCAGATAACTTTTTCAAAAGAGAAAAATTTAAGGTTACCCAATAGTGCCTCTTATTTGATACCTAGGGTAGGAGAGTCTGATGCAGAGATAGAGTGGAGAACTGAGGCTTGACTTCTTAAAAATCACTGTTGATTTTCAAGTGATGCCCTCTGTGCTAATGTCCAAATTAACTAAGATTAACTGAAGGTATAAATACTAAGGCTTGACAGTTAATCTTAGTTAATTTGGACATTAGCACAGAGGGCATCACTAAAGGTACTAAAAACTTGCAAACTTGTATCAGCGTGTCTTTGGGTTTACTTTAAGCAAATATATGAATTAAAAAGTAATTTAAACATTATTTCAGGTAGTTAATGATACTTGGGTCTCAGTGTTTAAGAAACATGATTTTGACTCGAGTTACATAGACTACAGAGACTCAAGTTTGCCTTTTTAGTGACCATAATCTTTTGAATTTATAGAAATCTGTCTCATCTCATTCAGTTATGCCTTGGAAGCCTGAAGTGTTAGCAGCTTACATAGGAACCTCTCACTCACAGTTTTGGTTTAAATGTATCAACAGTGTTCTGTTTTTAACCAAACACTTTTGAGCTGAGTAGCTATTAATATAGTTACCATTTTTTCCCCTTCTCTTTTAGAAGTATCTACCTGAAAAGGGAGTATAATGTAATGAAACAGACCAAAAAAAAAAAAAAATGTAGTTAATCGAAACCAGTTTTCTCCCGTAATTGAAAGCCCTGAATGATTCTTAAGAACTTTTGTTCAGGGACTGGTATTGCTCATGTAGTCTCAGTTACTCAGGGGCTGAGGCAGGAGGACTGCTTGACCCTGTAAAGTGGAGGCTGCAGTGAGCCCTGATTGCACCACCGCACTCCAACCTGGGCTACAGAGCAAGACCCTGTCTCAACAACAACAACAACAACAACAAACCAGGAGAAACAATGAGAATATAGAGAAGGACCCAATGGGGAAAAGTTTGGCTAACTTTTGTATTTTTTTTTTTTTTTGAGACAGAGTTTTGCTCTCGTTGCCCAGGCTGGAGTGCAATGGTACGATCTCAGCTCACTGCAACCTCCGCCTCCCGGGTTCAAGAGATTCTCCTGCCTCAGCCTCCCTAGTAGCTGAGATTATAGGTGCCTGCCACCATGCCCAGCTAATTTTTTGTATTTTTAGTAGAGACAGTTTCACTGTGTTGGCCAGGTTGGTCTCAAACTCCTGACCTTTACATGATCTGCCAGCCTCAGCCTCCCAAAGTGCTGATTTTTCAATTATACTCCACCATAGCTATTAATCCATTTTATTTTTTTAATGCTTTTCAAAAAAAATTATAGACATCAGTACACTTCCCCATAAATAATTTAGCATGTAAATCATTAGCAAATTTGGTATTTGTTTAGGGTTTTCTTCTTTTGATGTAAAAGTTACATACAATAAAATGCACAAATTTTAAGTATGCACTAGCTGAGTGTTGACAAATACATTTACCTGCTACTCAAACTCCTATAGATATAGAACATTACCGTCACACCGAAAAGGCCCCTCATACTTTTCCTACTCAATTCTCACCTCTCTACCCACAAAGCAAAATTTTCCACCATAGATTTGTTTTGCCTAATTTAGAATTTCACGTAAATGCTATCATAAAACATGTATTCTTATGTCTAGCAGCTTTCACTCATCAGTTTTTGGTATTCATTCACGTTGTTGCATCAGTAATTTATGTATTGCTGAGTTGTATTTTGTTGTATGAATCTGACATAGTTTATATATCCATTCTCCTATTGATGAACACCTGGGCTATTTTTAGTGTTTGGCTATCATAAATAAAGCTGCTATGAACATTCTAAAAGAAGTCTTGTGAATTTAAGCTTTCATCTCTTTTGGATAAATATGTAGGAGTGAAGTTACTGGATCATAGGATAATTGCATTAAAAAATACACTTTTTTTTGGCCGGGCGCAGTAGCTCATGCCTGTAATCCCAGCACTTTGGGAGGCTGATGCGGGTGGATCACCAGGTCAGGAGATGGAGACCATCCTGGCCAATGTGGTGAAACCCTGTCTTTTAAAAAAATTCAAAAATTAGCCCGGTGTGGTGGTGGCCACCTGTAATTCTAACTACTGGGATGGAGCACTGCACTCTGGCCTGAATGGCAGAGGGAGACTCAGTCTCAAAAAAAAAAAAACAAAAAAAGAAAAGAAAAGAAATGTGCTTTTTCCCAAATGATCTTTCCCAAAAGTGTTTGTGCCATTTTACATTCCCATTAATTGGATGACTCCATATTCCCTCATTCCCAGGCTAGGTAAAAGGTAATAGAAGGGTCATAATACTTCCTTCCATCAGGGAAATGCAAAATATTGTTTTTAAAACAGAGAATAAAGGGACTAGTAGAACGACTTTTTGATCAGTCATTGTCTTTTGGTGTCCCAAAACTTGTTTGTTAATTGTATTATAAAGAAAGTGGCCGGTTGCAGTGGGTCACGCCTGTAATCCCAGCACTTTGGGAGGCTGAGGCGGGTGGATCAGCTGAGGTTAGGAGTTCTTGACCAGCCTGACCAATGTGGTGAAACCCTGTCTCTACTAAAAATACAAAAAAATTAGCCAGGCTTGGTGGTGCGTGCCTGTAATCCCAGCTACTTGGAAGACTGAGGCAGGAGAATCGCTTGAACCTGGGAGGTGGAGGTTGTAGTGAGCCGAAATTGCACCATTGCACTCCAGCATGGGCAACAAGAGCGAAACTCGGTCTCAAAAAAGGAAAGTAAGATCTAGCCTAGAGATGACTCATCCCTTGGGAAAATTCAAAACCAAATTGCTACCTATTTCTCTGTCAATAATGATGTGGCTTTTGTCTTGTTTTTGTTTTTGCTTGTATTGTAGATATATTTTACTTTCAGGCATCTGGTTATAATAGGCTTTTGATTCCTAGTCCATGTTACTGTCAGTTTGCATTGTTTTTATTTATTCTCTTAATATGGTGAATTGCACTGATTGATGTTAAGCTAATTTTGCCTTCCTGGAAAAAACAACTTGGTACAAATGTTTGTATTATTCTTTTTATATTTTACTGGAGTCAATTTGCTATTATTTTGTTGTAGGAAATTTAAAAATCTACATGTATATTAATGAGAAAAAATGATCTGTGATTTTTCTTCTTTATAAAAGATATAACAGTGGAATGCAACAGATGATCATTGATTGGATAGTGCTATGAAAAAAGGTGTGCTACAAATGACATTTTTGGGGACAATGGGGAAATTAATAGAATGACCATGAGATGAAATTATGGAGCTATTTTTATGTGTTGAGGTGATAATTTGAGTCATCCATTGTTGACAGTTTGTCATAATAGCTTCATGATTTATCCATCTATATATATATTTTTTTATAATTGTGATTGAACTGTTTCAAAATAAGTTTTACCCATTGTGACATTTCACACCAAAATACTTCACACATCTGGAAAAAGGTGTATTCTCCTACCAAAGCTGTTGATTTTTAGGTGTTTATTGTACTGTTTTTTTTCTACTTTTACATATTCATAAGTTTTATAAAATATAAAAAGAAAAAATTATGTAAAGATTGTTTTATCTAATGAATTATTTTCATCCTCATGTTGTAACTCTGTCCATAAAAGTTTTTTTCTTTTTTCTTTAAGAATTTTTTTTCTTAAAAATGTATTTTGTCTGATACTAAAATAATTATCTCAGAATACCAATATACTGTCTCAAAATACATGTGTAATTTCTTTTAGTTAATATTTGCTGGTTATTTTTTTCCCATCCTTTTTCTTTGAAGATTTTTCCCCCCATGTTTTAGATGTGTCAACAACCTATGTTTAGATGTTTTTAATTTCTCCAATCTGAGATTCTTTTTCTTTTAATTGGTGAGCTTAATCTATTTGCCTTTATTGTGATTACTGATGTTTTCATTTACTTACTTTGTGCTCTTTATCGTTGTTGGTTTTTTTTTTTTGAGGTGGAGTTTTGCTCTTTTGCCCACGCTGGAGTGAAGTGGCCCGATCTCACCTTACTGCAGCCTTCACGCCTCAGGTTCAAGTGATTCTCCTGCCTCAGCTTTCTGAGGAGCTGGGATTATAGACGCCCGCCACCACTCCTGGCTAATTTTTGTATGTATGTATGTATGTATGTATGTATGTATGTATGTATGTATTTTTTATAGAGACGGGGTTTTACCATGTTGGCCGAGATGGTCTCGATCTCCTGACCTCGTCATCCGCCCGCCTCAGCCTCCCAGTGTGCTGGGATTACAGGCGTGAGCCACCATGCCCGGCCAATTTTTTGTATTTTTGGTAGAGACGGTGTGTCGCCATGTTGTCCAGGCTGGTCTCGAGTTCCTGACCTCAGGTGATTCACCCGCCTTGGCCTCCCAAAGTGCTAGGATTACAGGAGTGAGCCACTGTGCCCAGCCAATCCTTATTTGATGTAGGATAACAATAAACAGGTTTTTCTGCTACTACACACACAACACAGAACAATTCTGTGACGAAAATGTGGGAGAGTGATTTCTCCCCACACCAAGCAGTTCTTCAGCAGACACCAGCTGAGTGTCCTGTAATTCAGTTCAGTTCTGACGTCATCTACCAGGAGATAGCATCAGACCCCACAGGTTAAAGGCTTCATTCTACACACTGCCATTTCAGATGCCAATCAGTGACCAACTGGCTATAAACTGGGGTTTTTATGACCCTCTTTGGGTTTAATTTGCTAGAGTTGCTTCTGGAACAAAGGTTAACACTTTACTTACATTTACCCGTTTACTACAAAGGATATTTTAAAAGATACAAATGAACAGCCAGATAGAAGAGATACATAGGCAATGGTATGTGGGAAGGGGTAGAGAGCTTCTATGCCCTCCCCAGGTGCACCACACTCCGGGAACCTCCAGTTGGTCAACAATTTGGAACCCCTCAAACGCCATCCTTTTGGGTTTTTATAAAGGCCTCATTAAGTAGGCATGATTAATTATGTCGTTTGGCCATTGGTTATCAACTCAACCCTCATTCCTTCTTGTCTCCCTGGAGGTGGGGAAGTTGAGGCTGAAAGTCCCAACCCTCTAATCACATAGTTGGCTTCCCCTGGCAACCAGCACCCCTGATCTGTCAGCCTTACCATAGAAAAAGACACTACTTCAGAGATTCCAAGGGTTTTTTGAGCTGTGTGTCAAGAAACAGGATGGGATGAAAACCAAATATATACTTCTTTTCTTTTTTTCTTTTCTTTTTTTTTTTTTATGAGATGGAGTGTTGCTCTGTCACCAGACTGGAGTGTAGTAGCACAATCTCAGCTCACTGCAACTTCTGCCTCCTGGGCTCAAGCAGTTTCCCTCCCTGAGCCTCCTGAGTAGCTGGGACTACAGGTGTGTGCCACCATGCCTGGCTAATTTTTTGTATTTTAGAGACAGGGTTTCACCATGTTGGCCAGGATGGTCTCAATCTCCTGACCTTGGATCCACCCGCCTCGGCCTCCCAAAGTGCTGGGATTACAGGTGTGAGTCGCTGCGCCCAGCCCCAAATATATATTTCTTACTATAAATCACAATATCACAATCCTTGTTTATGCTTTCTTTTTTCTCCTTTCTTGCTTTTTCTATTAGATTAATTATATTTTCCTTATTTCTCCTTTCCCCTCTATGGTTTTGGAAGTGATACATTATACTTCTAATCATATGTTAATTATCATTAAATATGTTATGCTTACTTGACTTAAAATCTAAAGTTAATAAAAACCTTGACCTTCTACAACAGTAGAATCTGAAAATGTGTTAATGCTATTTCCCTCCTGCCTTTTGTTTAAAAGTTTTGAAGCTGGTTTCACTGAGGTATAAATTTATACATTTTAGGTTAATTTACTTTTTTAAAAGTTTTGACCAATATATACAGACACATAACCACTACCATAATCAAGATATACAGAATATTCTCATCACTCCAGAAAGTTCTCTTTGTTCCTTTGTATTTTGTCCCTTTCCCCAGGACCTGATGCATTGATCCAGTTTCTTTTTCTGTAAATAGAATCTTTTTCATGTAAATGAAACCATACATTGTGTTTTTTTGTGTCTATCCTTTTTGCTTAGCATAATGTTTTTAAGATTGTAGGATGTTGCCTGCCATAGTGGCTCATGCCTGTAATCCTAGCACTTTGGGAGGCCAAGGTAGGCAGATAACCTAAGGTTGGGAGTTTGAGGCCAGCCTGACCAACATGGAGAAACAACGTCTCTACTAAAAATACAAAATTAGCCGGGCGTGGTGGCACATGCCTGTAATCTCAGCTACTTGGGAGGCTGAGGCAGGAGAATTGCTTGAACCTGGGAGGCGGAGGTTACAGTGAGCTAAGATGGTGCCATTGCACTACAGCCTAGGCAACAAGAGCAAAACTCAGTCTCAAAAAAAAAAAAAAGAAGAATTAAAAACAGTTTAGGATGTTACGGCATGAATCATTAGTTAATTTATTGTACTGCTGAGTAGTTTTGAAACTGCCTTTGCAAAACTTAGGCAGTGAGAAATTTATGACAGTGAAAGAAATCTGATCCAACCAACCCCCATCTTGTCTTTAACCCCCAAACTGTCCTCAATCATTTCTAGGTGTGGGCCAAGTTAATTTTGGGAGAAACTTTGTAATTTAAATGATAATAGCCATTCCCCCAAACTACACTGTCTTTGTAAAGCTAATGAAAGACCACCAGGTTAAAAAGATGAGAGGAATCTGAATTCCGCTAAAGTGTAGACATAAACAGTCACATACCATTATTCCAGGGGTCACAAGATTTACAACTTCCCCAATTACTTCTGCAGGTAAAATCATTATTGTAGAACCTAAGATTGGCCCTTTGTGATGTATTTTCAGGCTTTTGCATTTCTGACTATGGATGGCTTCACCCATACCCTACCAACTGGTCCTGTGACCTGACCAGAAGCAGACTCTGTGCTTTTCAGAAGAGGGCCATTTCCCACACCACTATGATTGCACTTCCAACCAATCAGCAGCAGGTATTCCCTAGACACTCCCCTCTCCCCAAACTATCTTTGAAAAACCCTAGCCTTCAGATTTTTGAGGAGGCTGATTTGAGTAATTACAAAGCTCCAGTCTCCCATTTAGTTGGATGTAGGTGCATTAAACTTTTAATCTTTTGCACTTCTTCTGTCTTGATAAATTGGCTCTATCTGGGCAGTGGGAAAAATGAATGCTTTAGGTGGTTGCAGTATTCCATTGTATAAATGTACCATAATTTGTTCGTTCACTAATTGATGGACATTTGGGATATTTTGTTATAGTTTCTTGTAATTATGAGTAAAGCTAATATAAACATTCAGGTTTAGGCCTTTGCATGTTTATGTATTTTTTTTATTTCTCTTGAGTAAATACCCAGGAGTATTGGGAATTTTGGGTCATATGATAAGTGTGTATTTAACTTTATAAGAAACCATGGAACTGTTTTCCAGAGTGGCTGTACACTTTTGTATTCCCAAGAGCTATGTATGAAGAGTTCCAGTTCTGCTTCTTCATCAACATTTGAAACGGTCAGTTTAAAAATATTTTAGCATAAAAGAGGTTTTTAATACCCATTTTTAGACTGTATTCTAGCCTGAGCAATAAAACAAGAATCCTATTCTCTCTCCCTCTTTCTCTTCCTCTTTCTTTCTCTCTTCCATTCTTTTTTTTCTTTCTTTTGCTGTTTCTTTCTTCCTCCTTTTCTCTCTTTTTCTAAAATCTCTTCTTCTTTCTTTCTTTCATTCTTTTTATAAAAAAAAAATATTTTAGCAATTCTAATTACTATGACTAAATCACTCTCATCAAGCATTCTGATCAGTACTCAGTTGAAGACTTTTCTGCCTTGCAAATTCTAGCTGCACTGGCTTTGCTGAATTCTCAACCTTTCCTTTTCAATTTGGAGAGAATGTCTGGCCCTGATTGGGTTCCCTTTCCTTGTGCTGTGGCCTGGAAACTCTTGTGTGGTAAGCTGGTGGCAATTCTAGGGCTTACTTCATTTGTTTTCCTTCTTGGCAGGGATCACTGTTCCGTGCTTCCTGTTGCTCGACATCTGAAAACTGTTTTATATGAGTTTTCCTGGGTTTTTGTTTGTTTAAGGTGGAGGAGGGGTGTAGTAACAAATCATCACAAATTTGGTGGATTAAAATATTGGCCTAAAGGAAGAAACTGAGGCACGAAATAAAATTGTAAAGAGTTGACTTGCACCAGAATGAGGACAGCTGCCTGGAAGACAGACCCAAGTAACCTTGGATATGATGAGCTCCATTAGACCTTTCTTACAAGCAGGTTTTTAAAGGCAAAAAGGGAGAGAACGAGTGGGCTGCTACAAAGCTATTTGTCAGGAATTCTTGTTGCTTTCCAGAAAATAACACTGATTAATAATTGGCTATACACTGTTGAACTGCAGGATGTGGGTTATGGTGTCCAAGACGACAGTCTAGAGCAGGGGTCCCCAACTCTCAGGCCATGAACCTGTACTAGTCTGTGGCCTATTAGAAACTGGGAGCACAGTAGGAGGTGAGCAATGGCGAGCAAGCATTATCACCTGAGCTCTGCCTCCTGTCAGATCAGCTGCATTAGATTCTCATGGGAGTGCAGACACTGTTGTGAACTGCACATGTGAGGGATCTAGGCTGCACGCTCCTTATGAGAATCTAACTAATGCCTGATGATCTGAGGTGGAACAGTTTCATCCCCAAATGATCCTGCCCCACCTCCCTGGTCTGTGGAAAATTTGTCTTCCGTAAAACTGGCCCCTGGTGCCAAAAAGGTTGGGGACCACTGGTCTAGAGTCCATACAGCAAGCAGCTTCTAGAGATGATCACTTAGCTCAGGCGGGGGAAGGGTGACATGACGTGAGTGCTGTCCCATATCCTATCCTCTCTGGCCTGGTAATTTAGAAGATGCTCAATTTCTCACATAAAAAGTTTCATTTCTTTCTCAAAAACAATACATTTATTCTCTTAGGAGGTCAGAAATCTGAAATCAGTTACACTGGCTGAAATCAAGGTGTTGGCTGGGCTGCACTCCCCTGGAAGCTCTAGGGGAGAATATTTCCTTGCCTTTCCAGCTTCTAGAGCTTCATTCCTTGCATTCCTGAACTCTTGGCCCCTTTTCCCATTTCCAAAGCCAGCAGTGTAGCATCTTGCTTCAGTCATCACATTGCTTCTGTTTGCGTTGTCAAATCTCTCTTTGCCTCCCTCTTATAAGGACACTTGTGATTACATTTAGTGTCTGTTACATAATCTCCCTATTACAAGATCCTTAGTTTAATCTGCAAAGCCTCTTTTGCTATATAAGATGACATTGACAGGTTCTAGGGATTTGGGCTTGGATATTTTGGTGGGGGTCATTATTCAGCTTACCACAGAGGGTAAACCCAGTTCCTATTTCTCCTTTACAGCTAGAAGTGGAAGTTCTTTTTCTGAATATGCCTGTATTTTTTTTTTTATGTGCTTTTTTCCCTCATGTTTTGGATTCTTTCAAAAATAATAATAAATGTAAACCAAAAATAAAATTTTAAGCCCCATGACCATCTGAAAGGACCCCTCCTGTCACCAAGGGCATTCCAAAGCTAACCCAAAAAACTTTTTCAGGCCATGATGTGAAGTGGGGTGGTCAGACATGCCTCATTATATTTTTCTCCCTTTTAGAATTAATTATAGACTCATTAAATCTGACAAGAAAAATTTGGCTCCAGGTAGGTTTCACCTACATGATAAAATCTTGGTCTCCACAACCCTTATCTTAACCCAGACGTTCCTAAGTCTTTAGACAATAACTCAACCAATTGCCAATCAGAAAAATCCTTCAATCTACCTATCACCTGGAGGTCCCCCCTGCTTCCAGTTGTCCCACATTTCCAGACTGAACCAATGTACATCTTACATGTATTTGATTAATGTCTCATGTCTCTCTAAAATGTATAAATCCAAGCTCTTCCCCAACCATCTTGGGCACATGTTCTCAGGATCTCCTAAGAGTTGTGTCTTGGGCCATTGGTCACTGTTATTTGGGTCAGAATAAATCTCTTCAAATATTTTACAGTTTGACTCTTTGTTGACAATGTACTTATTTTGTTGCTGGAAGGCTTAGGTGGGTCTCCAGAAGCCAGTGAGACCCCAGCCCCAGCCAGTTTTCAGGTTCTTGACACTATCTCGAGAAAGAATTCAGGGATGAGTCAGAATGAAGCAAAAGGCAGGAAGCTTTTATTGCCATGTAAAAGTATACACTTTAAGAGAGAAGTGTGGGCATGCCTGTGAGAAAGAGTTGTGTAGAATGGAGTTGGATTTCTAATTTTATGGGTTTTTAAAAATTAGGGGGTGGAATAATCACTAGTTATTCTCAAAAAGGAGGGGATATTTCAGGGACCCCCCCACCCTCATTTCCAACCCCATTATTCCTTATTTGGGGTTGCCTGGAGAGTCACAGACACGTCACTTTGACTAGGGTCTTGACTGTTTTCTTTCCCTTATTTTGAGTTTTCTGTTATCCTGTGATTTCATTGACTACTTCCTGTTTTATACCCAGTGCTGTTCCTATCTCTGTTTCATAGTCTTTATCTATAAAATTCTGTTATTATAATTGCCTGATGGGTTATTCCTGCTCACTGAACAGGCAGAACGAACTCACTGAGACCATGATATTGCAATAAAGAAAGAGTTTGACGCAAGGTCAGCCACACCACCCAGGACACAAAGTTATGACTCAAATCAATTTCCCTGAAAATTTAGAGGCAAGGGTTTTCCAAGGATAGTTTGATGGTCAAGGGAACGAGTGAAGCTGTTTGGTTGGGGATACAATCATAGGGGTATGCCAGGTCCGACCCACAGACCCTGACCGAGTGATAGATGAAAAACATGCACTGACACAAATATTTTGCCTGTGTCTGGCCTGGGGTCCTCTCCCAGAGTCAGCAGCAGGCTCAATAATCCACTGGCCTTCGCATTTTTTTTTTTTTTAGCACAGATTAAATGACAAAGGTCTCAAGTAAACACCATTAGAGGGTAATTAACATTGCCAACCCCCTGAGTAGAGAGCAGTCATTTGCCCATGGAAGATGAAAGATCGACCTTATGACCACACGAGTAAACAAGCTATTTAGATAAACTTCTCTGCATTGCTTTATATCTACTCCTAGCAATTAGCTGAAGGTAAGGGGGTTAGGCTGTCTTCAGTCATAATCTCTTTCCAAGGCTTTTGCAAAACCTTCTGGCCTTCCAAGAAGGTTTGCGATTTCTAAAATTTCTCCCACCACCCTGACTGAGCTCCTACAGGGGTGTGGAAAACATTCCTTGTGTACTGACTCTGTTTCTGGGTGAGGGCCACAGGACCAGTTGAGCCAAGAGTCATGGGTCTCGGTGGGCCCATCCAGTCATCAGAAATGCAGAAGGCTGAAAGGACATCTCAGGAGGCCAATCTTAGGTTCTACAATAGTGAATTGGGGAAGCTGCAAATCTTATGACCTCTGGAATAACTGCTGGTAATCATTTAACTATGCTTACATCTTAGAAAAATTCAGGCCCCTCTCATTTTCCTAACCTCTTGGCTTTTTGTTAGTTTTACAAAGGCAGTTTAGTTTTCGGGAAGGGCTATTGTCATTTAAAATATAAACTAAATTCCTCCCAAAGTTAGCTTGGCCTACACCCAAGAATGAACAAGAGTAGTTTAGGAGGTTAGAAGCAGGATGGAGTTGGATAGATCAGACTCTCTTTCACTGTCATAATTTTCTCATTGTTGTAATTTTTTGCAAAGGTGATTTCATTATTTAAAGTTCTTAGTGGTTTAAACCTGCTGTTTGTTGTGACTACTGATATTCATTCATAAGAGGTTGTTTCTTATTGTTTTGTAATTTTGGATTGTGATCTCATGTTCAATGTGTCTTTTGTAGTGGGAATCCTGACAGGTCTGGGCTGAAGTTTGTATCCTGATAGTCATTTTGCATTTGTTTTCTACCAGGTATCCTGGGAGTGTTGCTATCCATCTAGGATTGATTTTTTTTTTTTTTTTTTTTTGAGTTGGAGTCTCACTGTGTCACCCAGGCTGGAGTGCAATGATGCGATCTTGGCTCACTGCAACCTCCGCTTCTGGGTTCAAGCAATTCTTCCGCTTCAGCCTCCTGAGTAGCTGGGATTACAGGTGCCTGCCACCCCACCTGGCTAATTTTTGTATTTTTAGTAGAGATGGGGTTTCACCATACTGGCCAGGCTGGTCTTGAATTCCTGACCTTGTGATCCGCCCACCTTGGCCTCCCAACGTGCTGGGATTACAGACATGAGCCACCGTGCCTGCCTAGGATTGATTTTTATGTTTTCATTTTGGTGATTACAAGATTAGGCAGTTATCATGAATTAAATCTGAAGCTCCTGTGAGGACAGGCTTGAAACACCTCCTTCTTGAAACGCCTCTTTTGCTTGTCTTCTGTGGCATTACTTTTTCTTGTGTTTCATTTGTTTTTTTTTCTTATTAGGTGCTTCTACTCAGTCTCTTTTCCTGGTTCCTCCTCTTCCTGCTCTAAACTTGGAAGTGTCCCAGGACCTCTGCTCTACTCTATTGGTACTCACCTCCTACTAAACTCATCTTGTTTCATGGTTTTAAATACCAGTGATTTTCTGACCACTTTAATTTACATCCAATCAACCTTCCATTTATCACCATCTCCACTGCCATCGCCCCAGGTTAAGTTGCTGCTGGTTTGCCCAGATTATTGTGATAGCCTGGTAACAGGTCTTTGGGTTTCCATCCATGCTTCTCCTTTAAAATATTCAGGGTTTGGGGAGAATGGGTAGAGGTACAGGTGAATTAAGATTGGCCATGTATTGGCCAGGTGCAGAACTCACACCTGAAATCCCAGCACTTTGGGAGGCCAAAGTGGATCACTTGAGGTCAGGTGTTCAAGATTAGCCTGGCCAACATGGCAACCCTGTCTCTACTAAAAATACAAAAAATAGGTGTGGTGGCATGTGCCTGTAATCCCAGCTACTCAGGAGGCTAAGGCAGGAGAATCTCTTGAACCTGGAGATGGAGGTTGCAGTGAGCTGAGATCATGCCACTGCACTCCAGCCTGGGCAACAGAACGAGACTCTTGTCTCAAAAAAAGAAAAAAAGAGAAAAAAAAGATTGACCATGTATTGCTAATCACTGAAACCTGGTGGGAGCAACATTGAGTTCATTATGCTGTTCTCTTTATTTTTGTATATTTTTGAAAAACGAAACTCTTCAAAACGTTTACAATCTTTTATGACTACATAGTCCAATATGGTAGATACCATATGTAGCTATTGAGTACTTGAAACGTGGCTAGTCTGTATTGAGATGTGCTGTGAATATAAAATATATGCTGGACTTCAAACAGTAAGAAAGAAAAAAGTAAAAGATCTCATTAATATTTTGTTATATTGATTACAAGTTGAAATGATAATTCTTTGGTTGTATAAGGTCAATTAAAATGTGTTATTAAAATTAATTTCACTTGCTTCTTTTCACTTTTTAAATATGGCTGCTAGAAAATTTAAAGTTACCTATATGGCTCATGTCATCTTTCCATTGGCTCTACTAGGCCTTATGCGTTCTGAATCCTGCTTCCTCTCTTACCACATCTCCTACAATTTTTCTCATCTTTGTTCACACCATTTTAACCACACTAATTTCATTGCTTAGAACAGGCAAAGTACATTTCTGCCTCACGTCCTTTGCACTTGCTAATGTGTCTGCCTGGAGCTCTCTTTCTGTGTCTGTGTGACTCACTTCCTTGCTTCCTTCAGGATTTTGCTCAAGTCACCTACCTTTTGAGAGATACTTACATGATCTATAGAACATCCCGTCACCTTCACTCTCCACTCCCCTTAATCTGCATTCTTTTTCTTTTTTCTTTTTTTTTTTTTTTGAGACAGAGTCTTGCTTTGTTGCTAGGCTAGAGAGCAGTGGTGTGATCTCAGCTCACTGCAATCTCTGCCTCCTGGGTTCAAGCGATTTTGATGTCTCAGCCTCCTGAGTAGCTGGGATTACAGGTGTGCCACCACACCTAGCTAATTTTTGTATTTTTAGTAGAGACAGGGTTTCACCATGTTGGCCAGGGTGGTCTCAGTCTCCTGACCTTGTGATCTACCTGCCTCGGCCTCCCAAAGTGCTGGGCTTAGAGGCATGAGTCACTGGGCCTGGCCCTGTTTTTTTATAGTACTTATCACCACTGATGCTTTTTTTTTTTTTTTTTTTTTGAGATGGGGTCTCACTCTGTTGTCTAGGCTGGAGTGCAGTGGAGTGATTTCAGCTTACTGCAACCTCCACCTCCTGGGTTCAAACAATCCTCTCTCCTTAGCCTCCTGAGTAGCTGGGAATATAGGCATGCACCATGATGTCTAGCTAATTTTTTTTGTATTTTAGCAGATACGGTGTTTTACCATGTTTGCCAGGCTGGTCTCAAACTCCTGACCTCAAGTGATCTGTCTGCCTTGGCCTCCCAGGGTGTTGGGATTATAGGCATGAGTCAGTGCACTTGGCCATGATGCGTTTATTTGTAGTCCTGTATCCTGACTACTTAGTATAATGCTTGATACAGAATAGGCATTTACTAAGTTTGTGAAATGAATAGCTATAGATTATGAAGATTTTAATCTCAAGTTCAATATTGACTTCTTTTGCAATAATGTTCAGGTTCCCTAAATATATAAAGAGTAAAATAAACTCTAAATTACTTATAACTACATGAAATTCCCTAAATAAGAAAACAGGCCAGCCATGGTGGCTCAAGTGTGTAAACTCGGCACTTTAGGAGGCTTAGGCTGGAGGATGCTTGAGCCCAGGAGTTTGAGACCAGCCTAGGCAACATGGTGAAACCCTATCTCTACCAAAAAAATAAAATAAAAATTTAGCTGAGTGTGGTGGTTCATGCCTGTAGTCCCAGCTATTTTGGAGATTGAGGTGGGAAGATCACTCCCCTGTGCCTGGGAGGTTGAGGCTCCAGTGAGCTGTGATTATGCCACTGCATTCCAGTCTGAGTGACAGAGTGAGACCCTGTCTCAAAAAAAAAAAAAAAAAAGAAAGAAAAAAAAAGCTTTATAAAATAATATGGAATGGCTGCTTTATTCCTTTCAAGGGAATTAAGGTAAAATAAACAACTTTGTACTAAATGTTTATATGTATATGCAATTAATAGTATGGAGAGTTTTAGAGATCCTGGTAAGGAATTCAAGAAAGTAATAAAATACAGATTAAGAGATGCTTAAGAGTCCGAATGACTTTTTCCAGTAGGTAAAATCCCATTTCTCAAAGGAATTTTTCAAATTCTTTTGTTGCTCTGACATTTTAAATTGTATTAATAATAATCCAGTAAATTGGATCATGTTAAGGAGCTTAGAAATTTTTGGGATACACTGAAATTTTTGTTGTGTTGATAATTATAACAAAACTTAATCAGTTTATAAAATAAATTTTTGAAAGCAGTCATTATTCTTTATTCAAGGCTTAAATGATGAGGCACAGAAAGGAACAAAAAAGGGGAAAATGAGGGCTATTTTTAACTTTGTCCTAATTATTAAAATGTAAGGTGACTATGGCCAGGTGTAGTGGCTCACACCTGCAATCCCAGCACTTTGGGAGGCCAAGGTGGATGGATTGCCTGAGCTCAAGAGTTTGAGACCAGCCTGGGTAACATGGTGAAATCCTGTCTCTACTAAAATACAAAAAATTAGCCGTGCATGGTGGCATATGCCTGTAGTCCCAGCTACTCGGGAGGCTGAGACATGAGAATTGCTTGAACCCGGGAGGCAGACATTGCAGTGAGCCGAGATCATACCACTGATTAGCGTGTGGGCAACAGAGCATGACTCTGTCTCCAAAAAATAAAAAAGGTAGGATGACTAAATGTCCTAATGAAATAAAAGCAAGGGGATCTTCTCCTGAATATATTTATTAGGTTGGTGCAAAAGTAATTGTTTTTTTATTACTTTATGGCAAAAAACCGCAATTACTTTTGCACTAACCTAATGCTTTTCTCTTTCAATTTCAGTCTTGAGCACAGCATCCCCTTCCAATGTAACTGGAAAAATGAAATGACACCAATATGGTATATGACAGTTTGGACTGCCAAATTTAGTTTTGAGTCAAGGTCTTGCCCTGTCACCGACCCTGGAGTGCCATGGCATGAACACAGCTCATTGCAGCCTCCACCTCCTGAGCTCAAGTGATCCTTCCACCTCAGCATCCCAAGTAGCTGGGGCCACAGGTGTGTCCCACCATGCCCAGCTAATTTTTATTTAAAGTTTTTGTAGAGACAGGGTCTCCCTAGGTTGCCCAGGCTGGTCTTAAACTCTTGGGCCTAAGTGATCCTCTCACCTCGGCCTCCCAAAGTGCTGGTATTACAGGTGTAAGCCACTGTGCCTGGCCAGACTGTGAGATGTAAATAGATGAAACTGACAAATCAAGACTAGCACTGCATTAAAGAACTTTAATACTTAAAAAACCTTTTTTTTTGCAACAAGATCTTCAAGGTAAACTAATACTTTTAAAGTGTATCTCCAGTGGGCTTTTTGGAGACATTATTTTGTACTCATTTAAAAAAAACATTTATTAAATGTATATTGTATGCTAACACTGTCTCAACTACCCAAGGATACAAAATTATACTTTTATAGTAGCTATCCTTTACCACAGCTAACAATGTCAAGTATGTTCTTTACAGGGATTTTCTCAGTTAATTCTCATAGGAGAGGTAATTTTACTCTTCTCAATACATAAATGAAGAGAAAAGACTTCAAAGAGTTTCACTTTCAAAGAGTTCACCACCTGGAGAGATAAAAACAAGCATAAATTTAATAGAAGGTGCAAAATGCTACAATAGAGAGTGCAGAAGGATTGCCTTTAGGGGTGGCAATGAGAGAAGGCCTTCCAGAGGATAGGATACTTGTCCTGAATTTGACACGGGTAGGAGTTTGCAGGGTGGAGAAAAAGAGTGGCAATTATTGCAACCACATGCAAAGGCACTAAAATCTGAAATGATTTGAGCATTAGTGAAAACTTTTCCATAGGTCTTTGAGTTATTCATTATGTACCATACATTTTGGGCGATGAAGGATCATCTGCTTGAGTTATTGCTGGGGCCCTGAAGTGCTGTCAGGGCTTGTTAGAATCAGTTATATTGGTTAGAACTTCTCATCCTAGGCTTGGGCCTTAACTGCATGTGAGTCAGGCAGATTCCACACTGAGTAGCGTAGAGATTAGGAAAACAGATTCTGTGCCAGACTGCCTGAGTTTAATTCTCATCTCTGTCACTCTTCACCAGTGAATGTGACCTTGAAAAAATCATCTAACATTTTTAGGATTTAGTATCTTTATTTATAACATGAGAACAGCAACAGAATCTACTTTACCACAGGGCTGTTATAAGAATAAAAGGCGTTAAATAGATAAAGTTCTGAGAACAGTGCCTGGTACATAGGAAACTACATAAGTGTTAGTTACTAGTATTACTTGAGATTGGCATTTAAACAGAGAGCTACTTTATTCATTCAGAATAAATTTTGCTCCTTTCTAATGATGCCCCAGTCTTCTAGCATAGTACTTTTTAAATATTAAGATACCTGAGAAGATAAATTTTGATTGAGAAAGTTGGTTGGAGGAAAGAGGCATAGAATATTTAATTCAAGCTCTGGTAAAGGCTAGTGAGATATTCCTACACCATAATAAAGACAAATTCACTGTTGATTAGGTTACTTCTGTCTCCCAGAATTATTATCTTACTCCTGTGATTCTTCCTGCTTAGCCATGTACAGCTAGTAGCTCAGGGTGGGGAGAAGATAGAATCTGGAAAGAATCCCAGAAGTGCTAGACATTAAGATCATTTTGCCGATATACTCAGGGTGACCTGTTTAAAGAACTACTGTGCTCTATTTCACTAACTCCCTTGAGTGCAATGTGGCTTGGGTTGGTTCCTAAGCTGTGGAAGGACTTTGGAATAGTCAAGGAACTCTAAGAATTGCTAAATGTCCCTGATAGACTAGAGAGAAGGAAGGTTTTACTATAGAACTATAACTCTTTTTTGTTTAAGACAGTGTCTTGCTCTGTTACCCAGGTGGGAGTGCAGTGGTGCCATCTTGGCTTACTGTAGCCTCAAACTCCAGGGCTCAAGCAATCCTCCCACCTCAGCCTCCTGAGTAGCTGGGACTACAGGTACATACCACCACACATGGATAATTTTTATATTTTTTGTAGAGATGGGGTTTTGCTATGTTTCCCAGGCTTGTCTCAAACTCCTGGGCTCAAGCAATCTGCCCACCTTGACCTTCCAAAGTGCTGGGATTACAGGCCTGAGCTACCATATCTGGCCTACTATAGAACTGTTGTTACATTCTTTGGAACCCTCTACTAAGTAGAGGTAGCTCAGGAAATTTATCTTGTGGCTCTCAAAAACATGTTTTTCTAGGTTGGGCTTAAAGATGATGCTTCTGTAAATTGTCAGAGATTCATGACATGTTGGGTTGAAAAGACTGTAGTGGGATAGTGTTTATGTGCCCAATAACCTTGTCAGCCAGCCTTAAGTCCTCCAAGATGCTGGCCACAAATGTTGAAGAAGTGAAGGCAATATATAATCCAAATAACAGTGCAATGTGTTCGCACCGATGAAGCCTTGTCTGGAAGATTTTCTACTTGGTTCCTTCTGGAATAAAGGTAAACTTGTAGGCCCACTGGAGCTCTTATTTAATAAAGATCCTCTTGTTCCATGGAGCTGGTTCAGAAGGCCAGAGACCAGTGGCATCCAGTAAGTCACAGGTGAACTGTTTGAGACTTCTACCGTGGCCATAGAAACAAAGTTTACCTTCTCTCATTCTCATGAAGAACTGCTGGGTCTATCTCTGGGATTTTGAAGGACTTTTTATCTGCTGTCTAGAGGGGAGAGACAAGTAATATAAAGTGCCACGTTCTAAAAGAGAGAGTTTAGAGAAAGAACTGTTGCTGGGAAGTGGGAATCAAGGAAGGATTCAAAGAAGACAGGATGCTTGTACTGAATTTTAAAGTTGAGGAGGACTTGCATAGTGGACAAGGGTTATAGCCTGTATAACCAAAGATCCAGAAATCCAAAATCATCTGAATCTTAGTCAAAAAGTTTCACATTATACTATTAGCAATTTCAGTATGTTTTGAAAGGGCCTAATACTGCAGGGCTGAGAAAGAGAGTAACTCTCCTGAGTGTTGAGGACAGGGGTTTGATAAATAGGATGGGATGGAGGAGGGCTGATGCTGCATCTGCC
Source organism: Plecturocebus donacophilus (assembly GCA_004027715.1). Taxonomy (NCBI): domain Eukaryota; kingdom Metazoa; phylum Chordata; class Mammalia; order Primates; family Pitheciidae; genus Plecturocebus; species Plecturocebus donacophilus. The sequence continues at coordinate 17,255 of PVKP010015893.1, read as the reverse complement.
ATTTTGTGATAATGAAGGAAAGGCCGAGGACACTGCAGAGATGTCAACCATGATGTCTTCCAGCTGCTGAACCAGCCACATTTTGTTTAGGATACTTGAGTTTTCTGTTATTTTTATAAAATGAATTCCTAATTAGGAAGAATTCAGTACGGTAAGTGGAGTGCTAAAGGTAAGAGACTCTGAAATATGAAACTGGATGAATAGAGGGGTTATAATCACAGGGTGTGAAGAGCTACAACTTTTAGAGGCTAGTAGTAACAGTGGAAAAATTGGTCAAATTATTATCTACATCTCTTGGGACCAAGACTATGTAATAACAGCGCGGCTATAGTTTTAGGGAAAATGTTTGGAAACATCTCAGGTTTTCAATGTGTGTTATCTTTACTTGCTGTTGAAGAGACAGGAAGAGATGTTATAATCAAAATAAAGTTGGTGACATTTTATTAATATAAAGTAAAATAGACTTCAACATTTTTGCCCCATTGGGTTCCACCTTCCATCACGCCCTCTTCAAAGACATCTTCATCATCCGGCAAGAAACAAGCAGCATCCATGGCTGTCATCATCCCAGATGCTGCCCTCAAGGAGGGGCTGAGTGGCAATGCCCTCAGCAGCCCCAGTATACCTGAGCCTGTGACGGGCACCTGGGACAACAAACTAGATGTCGACTACATCAAGAGGTACCTGGGCAATTTGACTCCACTGCAGGGGAGCTGCCTCATTAGACTTTGCCAGTGGCTCCAGGAGACCCACAAGGGCAAAGTTCCAAAAGATGAGCATATTCTTCAGTCCTTACATGGGTGGGATTTTAATATTGACAAAGCCAGAGAGATCATGTGTCAATCTTTGACATGGAGGAGGGAGCACCAGGTAGACTGCATTCTTCACACCTGGACCCCTCCACAGGTCCTTCAGGATTTCCATGGGAGGTTGGCATCATCACGATAAAGATGGGCAGCCCCTCTATGTGCTCAGGCTGGGGCGGATGGACACCAAAGGCTTGGTGAGAGCGCTCAGGGAGGAAGCCCTGCTGAGATACGTTCTCTCCATAAATGAAGAAGGGCTAAGGTGATATGAGGAGAATATAAAAGTCTTTGGTTGGCTTATAAGCTCATGGACCTGCCTGGTGGACTTGGAAGGGCCGAACATGTGCCACTTGTGTCAAAGCGCTGCTGTGGATCATCGAGGTGGTGGAGGCCAATTACCCTGAGACACTGGGCCGCCTTCTCATCCTGCAGGCACCCAGGGTGTTTCCTGTGCTCTGGATGCTGGTTAGTCCATTCATTGATGACAACACCAGAAGGAAATTCTTCATTTACACAGGAAATGACTACCACAGTCCTGAAGGCCTGCTGGATTACACTGACAAAAAGATTATTCCAGATTTCCTGAGTGAGGGGTGCATGTGCGAAGTGCCAGAGGGTGGACTGGTCCCCAGATCTGTATTGCACTGCAGAGGAGCTGGAGAATGAAGACCACAAGCTCTGGACTGAGACCATTTACCAGTCTGTAAGCATCTTCAAAGGAGGCCCCCAAGAGATTTTCATTCGGATTGTGGACACCTCTTCAGTCATCACTTGGGATTTTGACATGTGCAAAGGGGACACCGTCTTTAACACGCTATCACTCCAAGAGGTCACCACAGCCATCCCAAAAGGACTCCCTGGGGGCCCACAGCATCACCTCTCCAGGTGGGAGCAATGTGCAGCTCAGACAAAGTCTGGCAGCTGGGCCGCGACTACAGCATGGTGATCATCTCTGATCTGCAAAGAAGGAGAAAGTGCACAGGGCTCCCATGTGACCAGGTGGCCGGGCTTCTATAGCCTGCAGTGGAAATGCCACAGCATGCCTGCATGCGCCACCAGAAGCCTGCCCTGGGTGGATGACGTGCTCGCGTCCCTGCAGCTCTCTTCGCACAAGTGTAAAGTGATGTACTACACAAGGTGATCGGCTCTGAGGATTTCAGAGGTTCCATGACAAGCCTGGAGTCCAGCCACAGCGGCTTCTCGCAGGTGAGTGCCACCACCACCTCCTCCAGCCAGTCCCACTCCAGCTCCATGATCTCCAGGTAGTGCCACGCCGTCTGCGCCTAGTGTGCAGAGGGGACAACCACCCCTCCTTGGACAGCCAGCTGCATCCACCTGCCCAGCAGCAACACTGTACAGACTCCTCTCACCTCTAGATAGCAAATAGCTCTCCAGATGGTAAACATAATCGTTTGATCCCAAAACTATCTTGGCAGGTAGTTTTAACTCTGATCCTAACTTAACTCAATAGCCATAGATTTTGGATATGTTGTGCACAAAAACCTGATTTTTGTATCAACCTTGTTAAACTCTTTTATTGTTAACAGTTTATCTGTAGATTGTTTGGGATGTACCACATACGTAATTTTTTTTTTTGAGACAAAGTTCTGCTCTTGTTGCCCAGGCTGGAGTGCGGTGGCACGATATCAGCTCGCTGCAACCTCTGCCTTCAGGGTTCAAGCAATTCTTGTATGCCACTTGGGAAAGAATACACCAACACATTTGCATTTTTTTTCTTTTTTCTTCTTTTAAGGAGATGACAAAAACCCACTTTACCAGCTTTACTTTTTGAAACCTAAGCTTAACATTACATATTTAAACAATTGTCAAAAAGTTGCTAAGTTGCCAGCATTCATGCACAACTAGAAAACATCCTTAATTTATATTAAACCAGAAATGTATTACCATTAATGCATTAATATCTTTCACTACTAAGTACTGAAAAACATTGAAATTGTTTCTGTAGAAGATTCGTCCTGGCAATGTTAACTTCACAGTAGGCTGACACTATGTGTCTCACATTTCAGACACAATGGAAAAGCAGATCCATGCCAGTATTAATGGACTTTTATCTAGGTGCCATTTCAGTGCCAGTTTCTGATATGCCTTTTTAAGATCCTCGGGTGAGGCATGTCTCTGCTTACCTAGAACTTCATAGTAATCTACAATGTTTTAAGAGATTGTTGGAATAGGTTCAAGGACGGAGGTGGCCGGTGGCAGGACACAGGGGAGGTGGGGTGGTAGCCCGAATCTCCTTACGGCTCCAGCACTACTGCACTGGTGGTGGCAGTTCCTCATGCTTTTCTTTCTCTCTGATTTCAATTTTTAAAAAATTACTGAGCTAGGCATGGTGGCTCATGCCTGTAATCCCAACACTTTGGACGGCTGAGGCAGGTGGATCACCTGAGCTCAGGAGTTCGAAACCAGCCTGGTCAACATGGTGAAACGCTGTCTCTACTAAAAATATAAAATCAGCTGGTCGTGGTGGTGCATGCCTGTATTCCAAGCTACTTGAAAGGTTGAGGCAGGAGAATTGCTTGAACATGGGAGGTGGAGGATGCAGTGAGCCAAGATTGTGCCATTGCACTTTTTGGACAACAAGAGCTAAACTCCAGCTCAAAAAAAAAAAAAAAAAAAAGATTGAGACTTGTTTTGTGGCCTAAAATATCTATTCTGGAAAACATTCCATGTGCTTATGAGAAAGATGTATATTGTGCTACTGTTGGATAAAATGTTCTGTAAATGTCCGTGACAACCTTTTGATCTAAAGTGTAGGTTAAATCCAATGTTTTTTGTTGATCTTGTGTCTAGATTATCTGTTGATTGCTGAGAGTAGAGTGTTGAAGCACCCAGCTATTTTTGGATTGGAGTTTCCTCTCCCTTTAGGTCTAATATTTGCTTTCTGCTTCTGGGTGCTCTGATGCTGGGTGATATATATTTAGAATTGTTATATCCTTTTGCTTAATTGATGCCTTTAGCATTATATAATGGCCTTTTTTGTCTCTTTTTTATACTTTTTGACTTAAAATCTGTTTTATTTGTTGTAGGTGTAGCTACTCCTGAACTTTTTTTTGTTTTCTGTTTACAGACAATATCCTTCTTCATCTCTTCACTTTTAGTCTATATGTGGCTTTACAAGTGAAGTGAGTTTTTTTTTGTAGGCACATATAGTTGGATCATTAAAAAAAACCCCATTCAGGGCCAGGCACCATGGCTCAGGCTGGGCACAGCAGCTCACACCTGTAATACCAGCACTTTGGGAGGCCAGGGTGGGTGGATCACAAGGTCAGAAGTTCGAAACCAGCCTGACCAAAATAGTGAAATCCGGTCTCTACTAAAAATACAAAAATTAGCCGGGTGTGGTGGCATGTGCCTGTAGTCCCAGCTACTTGGGAGGCTGAGGTGAGAGAATTGCTTGAACCCGGGAGGCAGAAATTGCAGTGAGCTGAGACCACACCATCGTACTCCAGCCTGGGTGACAGAGTAAGACTCTGTCTCAAAGACAAAAACAAAAACTCATTCAGGCAGTCTTTATCATTTAAGTGGGAAATTTAATCCATTTACATTCAATGTTATTATTGATAAGGGAGAACTTATTCCTATCATTTTGTAAATTGTTTTCTGGTTGTTTTGTATATCCTTTGTTACTTTCTTCCTCTATTATTGTTTATCATTGCAGTTTAATGGTTTTCTTTTGTTGTATCATTTGACTACTTTTTCTTTCTCACATGTGTGTCTGCTCTACCTGTAAGTTTTATATTTTTGTGTGTTTTGCTGGTAGTATATATCAGCCTTTTCAGAAATAGAATCCCCTTAAGCATTTCTTGTAGGGCTGGTCTAGTGGGTTTGAATTCCCTGTTTTCTCTTCTTCATTTTTTGAAGGGTAGCTTTGCTGAAGACAGTATTCTTAGCAGTTTTTTTTCTTTTAGGACTTTAAATATATCATTCTATTCTCTCCTGACCTCTAAGGTTTCTGCTCAGAAATCTGCCATTAGTCTGATAGGAGTTCTCTGAAAATGTGACTTGATATCTTTCTCTTGCTATTTTTGGATTTCTCTCTTTGTCTTTGACTTCTGACAGTTCAACTATAACATGCCTTGGAGAAGACCTTTTTGGGTTGAATCTATTTGGAGATATTTGAGCTTCCTGTACCTCAGTGTCTAAATCTCTTGCAAGACTTGGAAAGTCTTCAGCTATTATTTCATTCAATAGATTTTCTTTCTTTCTTTTTTTTTTTAATTTAAAAGAGGGTCTCATTCTTTTGCCCAGGCTAGAGTACAGTGGTGTTAGCTCACTGCAACCTCCACTTCCTGGGCTCAAGCAATCCTCTTACCTCAGCCTCCTAAGTAGCTGGGAATACAGGTGCAAGTCACCATGCCTGGCTAATTTTATTTTTGGTAGAGACAAGGTCTTACTATGTTGTCCAGGCTGGTGTCAAACTCCTGTACTCAAACAATCCTCCCACCTTGGCCTCCCAAATTGCTGGGATTAGAAGCATGAGCCACTGTGCCTGGCCATTAAATAGATTTTCTATGACTTTGCCCATCTCTTCTCCTTCTAGAACACCTCAAATTAAAAAATTTGGCCACTTTATGGTGTCCCATATGTCAGATAGGCTTGCTTTCTTCTTTTTCATTCTTTTTTTTTTTTTTTAGACAGAGTCTTGCTGTGTCATCACCTGTCACTAGGCTGGAGTGCAGTGGCGAGATCGCTGCTCACTGCAACCTCCGCTTCCTGGGTTCAAGTGATTCCCCTGCCTCAGCCTCCCGAGTAGCTGGAACTACAGGTGTGTGCCATCATGTTCAGCTAATAATAATAATGACGAATAAGTCTCACAAGATCTGATGGTTTTAAAAAGAGGCATTCTCTCATTTTTTGCCTGCCTCCATCTTTGTGAGATGTGACTTGCTCCTCGTTGCCTTCCGCCATGATTGTGAGGCTTCCCCAGCCACATGGAACTGTAAGTCCAATTAAACCTCTTTCTTTTGTAAATTGCTCAGTCTCAGGTATGTCTTTATCAGCAGCATAAGAATGGACTAATACATGGCCCTTATGGGAATTTGCAGCCCCAATTCATTTCACCTGGGCTGCTCACAAAATTTCAATCTATGAATTCAGGACACAGCACTATCAATAAAGTACTCTTGTGAAAAGACCTACTCCTGACTCTAAATACCTACTCAAGTCTCAAGACTGACGTACCAATTTACAGGAAATACAGGGGATAAAGAACATAGTAAGTGATGCCTTTCTGTAAACAACCTAATTCAGAAAGATATTTTACAGAAAAAGGGATCCAAATTCTTCAACAAATTAACGGCACAAAAAATTGTGGTAGGAGAATACGAATTATCTAAAATTACAAAAGACTTGTAATATATTAAACACATATAAACCAAAGGTGGTATGGACCTTGGTGAATTCTAATTAACATAAAACTAGGTTTATTAGATGATATCTAATAGATGATATCTAGACTGGGTATTATTAGATGATATCAAGGAATTATTGTTTAATTTGTTAGATGTGATAATGGCATTGTGGATTTTAAAACAAGTTATTCTCTGGGCACAGTGACTCATGCCTGTAATCCCAGCATTTTGGGAGGCCAAGGCGGATGGATCATGAGGTCAAGAGATCAAGACCATCCTGGCCAACATGGTAAAACCCCGTCTCTACTAAAAATACAAAAATTAGCTGGGTGTGGTGGTGCGCATCTGCAGTCCCAGCCACTCAGGAGGCTGAGGCAGGAGAATTTCTTGAACCTGGAAGGTGGAGGTTGCAGTGAGCCGATATCATGCCACTGCACTCCAGCCTGGTGACAGAGTGAGACTCTTGTCTCAAAAAAACCAGAACCAAAACGAAAACCAAAACCAAGTTATCTGTTAGACATACATGCTGAAGAATTATCTTTCTTGTCTTGTAGCTATCAACTGTCAAACCATTAAGACAATAAGAATCAGACTGATCAGGATTAAGAATGACTGATAGAGAAGATTGCAGAGACTTAGACTTCAAGCTGGGTGCAGTAGCTGGTTGAGATTTTGGGGCTGCCTTACAGTTAGGGGTCTAATGAATGCATTTAGTGTACAATGCCTGCATGGGAAGAAGGGTATGCATGGATATTAATTACTTTAAGGATGAGCTGCCATCGACCATGTTTTTTGGTGAACTAAACACATTTTTAACCCAACACACCTTTCCTTCCTTCCTTCCTTCCTTCCTTCCTTCCTTCCTTCCTTCCTTCCTTCCTTCCTTCCTTCCTTCCTTCCTTCCTTTCTTCCTTCCTTCCTTCCCTTCCTCCCTCCTTTTTTCTTTCTTTTCTTTTTTCTGGAGTTACACTCTCATCATCCAGGCTGGAGTGCAGTGGCGCGATCTTGGCTCATTGCAACCTCTGCCTCCTGGGTTCAAGCAATTCTCCTGCCTCAGCCTCCCCAATAGCTGAGATTACAGGCACCTGACACCATGCCTGGCTAATTTTTGTATTTTTAGTAAAGACAGTATTTCACTATGTTGGCCAGGCTGGTCATGAACTCCTGCCCTCAGATGACCCACCTGCCTTGGGCCCCCAAAGTGCTAGGATTACAGGTGTGAGCCACCAGACCTCACCCCAACACGTATTTTTAACCCTCTCCTTGAAAATTGTCATCATAGAGCCTGGAAACCTAAATACTGGATTGGCTTTCCCAGTGTTCTTTATACCAAGGGGTGGCCATGTGAGATGTAAATGAAAATCTTTTTGCAGAGGGGCCTCTAGGAAGACTCTTTGATAAAAGGAACCAATGATGTTGGTGGCCCTCCTTTTTCCTTTCTTGAATTTGGATATGATTTCTGGAGCTGTAACAGCTCTTGCAACCATGAGGAAAATGCTCTAAACCAATGTGAGTAACTATCTACCCCCACATTCTTTAGAGCAATAAAAAATAAAATTTATGTTTAATTAAGCCACTGTTAGTTGAATGATTCTGTTATTTGCAGAAGAAAGCATTCCTAACCTATACATCACAGCAAAATGCTGGCAATTCCTATCTCAAAGTTTTATGAGGATTGATTAAATAAAATGCCTAACACTTGCCTAGGCAACTTACATGTTCCTCTGTCCATCCTACTTCCTAGATCAATTTGGCTACATTTTGGGAGGAAGTTATGGTTTGATTATACCTTTTTATTAAAGCAGAGGTCAGAACCATATACAACATTTCAATTTGCAAAGGTGTCAGTTTTATGTACGGTTAGGATAACATTTTCTAGTTTGTTCCATACTCGTATTCGTCATGCTCAATATTTTTGTTGACTTATTCGGCAAGAAGAGTTTACTGCTCCAGCATCTTCCTGGAAGAGTCCACAATTGTGCTAAATCTATTTTAACCATTCCCCTTTAGATTCTTTAAATTGTACTTGCCTACACAGACATTCCCCTGCCACTTTCCTGTAAGCTTGCAGAGCCTGGCATTTTCTTCTATTTTTCTTTGTTAGTTTAGTTGCTGCCTATAAGCAAGACTAGGCTCTCATAAAGAGGTAAAATGGGGCTGGGCACGGTGGGTCATGCCTGTAATCCCAGCACTTTGGGAGACTGAGGCGGGTATATCACAAGGTCAGAAGTTTGAGACCAGCCTGGCCAACATGGTGAAAGTACCTTTTTACTAAAAATACAAAAAAAAAAGCCAGGCATGGTGGCTTGTGCCTGTAATCCCAGCTACTGAGGAGGCTGAGGCAGGAGAATTGCTTGAACCCAGGAGGCAGAGGTTGCAGTGAGTTGAGTTGGAGCCACTGCACACCAGCCTGGGTGACACAGCAAGAATCCGTGGGGGTGGGGGGAGGAAAAAAAAGGTAAAATGGGCAGCAGCAAACTGCAGGTGTGATAGGAGAGATTACTAAGCTGACATCAGTCTCCTAAAAAATGAATCCGATTTCAGGATCACTCATTTATCTGACTGTAAAGAACGCCTGTGAACAGGAGGAAGACTTTGGGGAGAGGGTGGGAGATGTTGACAGGGCACTGAGAAGGGAGGAGGTGGTACCCAAACAATTTGTTTACATAATGTTTTTTGGACCTGAAATATGTAGAAACGTACTTTGAAAATAAAATTTTGTGCTCGTTTAATTATTTTTCTTATGGTTTGCAGATTCTCCCTCCTAGAGATTCTCCCTCCTAGATTCTCCCTCCTAGGGCGCTGAAGCTGATCCCTTGGGAGCTTCAGAGTTTATGACTCCTCCTGTATTTTTGTATTTTCTGTAGGGACAGGATTTCCTATTTTCCACAATGTGCTAAGTCAAATTATGGCCAAATTACCAATCTCATGGTAATTCAGTTTCTAAATATATTTGGTAGAGTGTTTCCAAATGTTAAAAAAAAAAAATTACCTAAATGGTTTTTACTTGCTTCTCTTTAAATCAGTTCCTTTGAAGAACACTGTAGCTTTAGCATCCTCCAAAGTGAACAAGACACCCAGGATTACTGATTTACATCACAGTTTTAAAAAACGCCAATACTGGAAACAGGCTGACAGTTAAGGAGAGGCGGGCCTCAAACTAAAGCAGAACTTTCTCAAAACCACTTGTATTTCAAGAGATGGATTAAGCGAAAAGAGCGGTACAAAGAAAGAAGCCATTTTCTATGCGCCTAAAATACGCAAGGCACTGCACTCTCTCGTCACTTGTTAATTTACAGGAAGACTTGCCGGTCCAGGGAAAGGGAGAGGGGAACAGGGGCAAGGTTTGCGGAGGGCCGCAAACTGCACTCCAAGTAGCGCGGGGCTGCGCTTGAGGAGACGGCGGTTCTGGTGCAGGGCGCCCACTGCCAGGTAGGGGCGCATGTCCTGCCCGGTTGCCGCGCACGGCGTCCTCGGGCTTCAGGCCGGGCCAATCGGGAGGCGGGAGGGAGGGGGCGCGGCATCGGGAGGGGCGGGGCTGGGTCGGGCTCCAATGTCCGCCGGCGCGTAGGGCCGGCGCCTTGGCTTCCCCGCCCGCAATGGAGCGGCTGACCTTGCCTCCCGGCGGCGCGGCGGCGGTGGACGAGTACCTGGAGTACCGGAGGTGAGGCTGTGGCTCCGGGCCGGCCCTTCGCCTCTCCGAGGGGCCAGGACCCCGGGGCTCGGGGCGCGGGCAGGGGCCCGGCGGGCGTCCGCGGGTGTTCTCGGAATCTGTGCATGGGGTGTTTGGGGAGGCCTAGATGAATTCCAGATTAGCCTTTCCCTAATTAAATATTGTAGGGTCACGGAGTTCTATGCAGGGATGAGCCTTCCGAAGCCATTTAAGAGGTCCCTCTCTTCCCTTCCAAGAAGAATGACTAACTCTAGATGGATGCAGAGGTCCAGCTGTTTTTTAAATGGCCATTGAAGACATACACATCGAGTACTCGGGGCTATAGATGTTAGCAGACATCAAATTAACCCAGTATTAGGGTCGACCGTGAATTTCTGAACGCGCTCCCTACCCCCAGGTGCTGGTTTTAGGAGAAAGGCACCGACTGGTGTTTGGCATTCCTTCGAAACTGGAAACGTAGCTGCTCTTTTGGCCTGGGTCCTGACCAAGGCTGGTGCACCTGCGGCAACGCGCTCTTTTTCCGCTTCCTGGGGTTTTTGTGGTCGCGAACCTGTGCGGATGGGAAGTCCTGGAGAGGACCGGCAGAGGACGTGGAGTTGGAGCGGGAGGATGTGTGTGTACAAGCAGAGGGGAGACCTCCAGGCTCTGCCCGCGACGCTGGAGCGAGAGACAGGGCCTCCTCTGTGGGATCGTGGGCAGCCCGCATGAGCCTGAGGTGTGTGCAGATGAACCCCCAGCTGACTGCGCTCCCCAACTCTGCCCTGTTGGTGTAATTTTGGGTAACCCTTAGAACTGCCTGGAAATTCTAAGCCAGAAGAAGGAGGACTAGGAGCTTGATGGGGTCAGTTCTCACGCCCGGTTCAGGGTCAAAACAGCCACCATCCCGTCTTGCCCCATAGCAGAGCCGGCTCCTTGAGCCTCCAATTCTCCGGAGCTTTTCCCTGGGAGGAAGTTGCTGGAGCTGGTGTTGACTGATAATTCGTATATAGATATGTCAATTGTGGGCCTCCAGTTGACTCTTGCCTAGCCCCAAACATGTTAGGGGCAGACCTAGTGGGAAATTATGTATTTATTTACTTTATTGACACAGGGTCTGACTCTGTTTCCCAGGCTGGAGTTCAGTGGCGCCGTCTCGGCTCACCGCAATCTTCTTCTCCCAGGTTGAAGTGACTCTCGTGCTTCAGCCTCCCGAGTAGCTGGGATTACAGTCGCGCACCATGACACCCAGCTACTTTTTGTATTTTCTGTAGAGACAGGATTTCACCATATTGCCCAGGCTGGTCTTGAACTCCTAGGCTCAAGCTATCTGCCCGCCTCCGCCTCTGAAAGTGTTGGGATTACAGGCGTGAGCCACCGCAGCCAGCTGGGAAATTATTTTTGCAAGCATAAATAACTTGAAACATTTCCCTCTGAAAGAGAGTATCAGGTCCTTTACTAACATCAGAATTTTAGAAAAGTGGGGAAAACAGGACTTGAGTGCCTAGATATGAAAGGGTGGACCGGGAAGGTGGGGTGGGAAGATGAGTCAAAATATGAGTTTAGAAGGAAACAAACTTTCCTTCCTAAGAGTTTTCCTCCATTTGGTCTTGCCTAGGTACTTGGGTGGGAGTCAGTTGAGAGGGAAAGCATATAGCCTTGTTACTCACAGTATGGGAGGCACTGACCAGTGTCCTGGCATCACCTGGGAGCTTGTTAGAAAAGCAGAATCACAGGCCCACTCTAGACCTATTATTATTTATTATTTTCAGACAGAGCCTCACTCTGTCATCCAGGCTGGAGTGCAGTGGTGCCCATAATGGCTGAGGGCAACCTTGACCTCCGGAGCTGAAGTGACCCACCTCAGCCTCCTAACTAGCTGGGGCTACAGGCATGTATCACTACACTCAGCTAATTTTTACATTTTTTGTAGAGATGGGGTCTCACTATGATGCCCGGGCTCATCTCAAGATCCTGTCCTCAAGCAATCCTTCCACCTCAGCCTCCCAAAGTGCTGGGATTACAGGTGTGACCCACCACACCTGGCCTTATCTTGTATGTGTGTATATACATATATATATGTGTGTGTGTGTGTGTCAATCTATCTATCTATCTATCATCTATCCATTTATCAATCATTTTTTTTTAGACAGAGTCTCGCTCTGCTGCCTAGGCTGGAGTACAGTGGTGCCATCTTAGCTCACTGTAACCTCTACCTCCACAGTTCAAGCAATTTTCAGTGCCTCAGTCTCCGGAGTAATTGGGATTATAGGCGCCCACCACCACGCCCAGCGGAATTTTGTATTATTGATAGAGATGGGGTTTTGCCATATTGGCCAGGTTGGTCTTGAACTCCTGACCTCAAGTGATCCGCCTGCTTCAACCTCCCAAAGTGCTGAGATTACAGGCAGGAGCCACTGCTCTGTGAGTCTTAATCTGCATTTGAAGAAGATCCCCTGGGGATTCTGTAAATACAATAAAATTTTAGTTGCACTGGTTTAGAACTTAAATACCAATGACATCTAACTTTTGAAAGATCTTTTAAAGATCCATGTCTATCTTAAGATCTTAATACCTGTTGGTATTCTTGGTAGCTACAAGAAAGTGAAATGGCTGGGCTCAGTGGCTAACGCCTGTAATCCCAGCACTTTGGGAGGCCGAGGCCAGTGGATCACGAGGTCAAGAGATTGAGACCATCCTGATCAATATGGTGAAACCCCGCCTCTACTAAAAATACAAAAATTAGCTGGGCATGGTGGCGTGTACTTGTGGTCCTAGCTATGCAGGAGGCTGAGGCAGGCGAATCACTTGAATTGGGAGGCGGAGGTTGCAGTGAGCCAAGATTGTGCCACAGAGCAAGACTCAATCTCAAAAAGAAAAAAGAAAGTGAAATAGCCCAAAATTTATCTCAGAATTAAATGCCTCTTTTTTTTTTACTATTATATATGTAGATTGTTTATATAAGGAAGATGGTTGTGATTATTTTATAGCTTATAAATGGTTTTTCTTTTTTTTTTGTTTTAGTGGCAAGTATGTAGAGCAATGGTTTTTATTTTCTACCTTAGCTAAAGGCTTCAAAGTATGGAAAAAAGCATGTATTGTACAAAAAGTATATAGCATTCTACAAACAACACTTTTTGTGACTTTTCAAGGGGAGTATTTCCAGTGAGAAATGTCTTCAGTTTTGAAAAACTTCTTTTAATCGTGCTTTCTTCTTCTCCAGGGAGGCCAACTCTTACTTTCTTTTCATGGAAATAATGGGGGCTGTTTTCCCATAAAATTTTGGATTCTTACTTCTGAAATTAAACAATGATAAACCTGAATACCTAAAACACATCTGTGGTTTGAGCTTGTGCTGAACCAAGTGTGTATGTAGGTTCCACATTAGTTTAAACTCCTGGCCAGGGTTTGGCGACCGGTAGGAAAATTAGTCATGCTGGCTTCTGCTTTGATATTTTTTTGTATTTCTTTTTGGATACATTTTCAAAGCAGGAAAATGTTAGAATTTTTAGGAGTTAAGCCTCTACTTTTAATGAGGAGAATGAGCATCTTTGCTTCAGTATCAAAGGAAAAACTGAGAGGAATATGTGGCAATCCTCTGTTCATAAACCTGGATCAGTAAAGTCGAGTTATGCATTCATTGTCTTTCCTATTTATAATCCTCTTATATAGAAAGCACAGGGGAGAAAAGATTTCTTAGCCACCACGAGGTTCGTGGCCGAGGCACGTGTGTTTCCGGATCAAACAGAGGGTCGGGCTTCTTCTTTGGGCGGCCCAATAATGCGATGTAGATGAACTGGGAAAGAAGAGAGTTTATTTCTGTAACTAGGTATAGGGAGAAGGCCTGGAAGATATCTCCAGACCAACGCAAAATTACAAAGTTTTCCAGAGTTTATATACCTCCTAAGCTATATGTTTACATGTAAGTGTGCATTTGTCTAAAGACATAAGTGATTAACATAAGTTGACCCAACTCAACTTTAGTAATCACTTATGTCTTTAGTAATCTATATCTAAAATCTGAGTCCTGAAGACCTTCCTCTGGAGCCTCAGTAAATTTACTGGATCTAAATGGGTCCAGGTGCTGGGGTGATTACCCTTATCTTGTCTCCTGCTAAATCATAGAGATCTGGGGAGCTCCTTCAGACCCCCAATAAACTTGTTTGTGGAGGTCTGGGGAGTTTCTTCAGACCCCCCAGTAAACTTGTTAGTCCTAAACAGGTCCTTTAAGAATTCCTTCGTTATCTTGTCATGCTTCAAGGCCCAGAAAGGGCCTAGGCAAAAGTCTTGGTGGGCTTTTATTACATTCCAGCCTTTGGATAAGGACGCTGGTTCTATCAGCTTTTAATATTTAACTTAACTACTCATTCAGTGCTGAAACAGTTGTTATGGTGACCTGGCCTGCAACCCTTGTAAGAAAAGACAGATGTACAGAATAAAAGTTTACAAACTTATTTAATATTTGCAGTGGCCTGGTCATTACTTGCCTGGAAAATACATACTCAAAGTTTAAGAGAAATATATTTTTTTGTTGTAGAATTGTTGGTGAGGATGATGGAGGGAAACTTTTTACTCCTGAAGAATATGAAGAATACAAAAGAAATGTTTTACCTCTGCGCCTACAAAACAGATTATTTGTGAGCTGGCGGTCACCAACTGGGATGGATTGTAAACTTGTGGGCCCAGAGACACTGTGTTTTTGTACACATAGGTAAGATATTTTATTGCTACGTTTTTTGATAATTAGACAAAAGCTAAGCATATCTTACTTCTACAAATGAAACTGTGATGATTGAGAAACATGTAACAATCGTCCTTTATATAGTAGAGTAGAAATTATCAGCTGGGCATGGTGGCTTACATCTGTTATCGCAGAGCTCTGGGAGGCCGAAGCAGGAGGACTGCTTGAGCCCAGGAGTTCTAGTCTGCAGTGAGCTCTGATTGTGCAACTGCATTCCAGCCTGGGCGACAGAGTGAAACCTTGTCTCTTAAAAGACAAAAATTACCTAAAGGTTTTTAAAGCTATAATTAAAAAATTTCTGTCATGTTCTATTAGAACTCATGATGGAGTCTGTCACCTTAAGCAGTTCTCTTGCCATTGGTAAAAATGTTTGGTGGTCCTGTGGCTTTGCCAGAGGTCTTTCAGTTTGACTGGGGAGCAGAGTCTACCCACATCTGGCATCACTGGAGAAGGCAGAGAATGGGTCATCAGATTGAGGAACTACTTTAAGCATTGCTTGACTTGATCCACACTGATCATGCTGTCCATCTGTAAGTATAAACATTTCTCCTCAAATTTACTAATCGCCTTTTATACCTTAAGGAGCTGCTGGGTTGATACATTTCTTTAAACAAACAAACACACTGCTTTGTATTACAAATCGTCATGTTCCAAGAAAAGTGCCAAAAGGAAAGGAAGTAAGTGAGGCTCCAGTTTTTGACTTGAGTTGCCTGCATCTGCATTTGGCGTTTTGCTGTGTGTATGCTCTACTTTAAATTTTGCTACTGTCTCACAGTTGTAAAGTTCGGAATACCTAAGCTGCTTCACAGAAAAGTCTGTGAACCTATTCTGTGTTTTCAGGCAGCAACTTTAACTTTCTGTTCCAAGAGGAACCACCCTATTCTGATCGCAATTTCTGGGACTCTTTCACAGAGACTCTTTGTATAGTTGCTATTTACAGAGTTGCAGTTTGCCCAAGTTTGTTATGCCGTTGCTAGGGTGAGTAATGTTGTATATAGATTGACTATAAATTTATTTAGCAACCCCAACTAAAAACACTGAGGAGGAATGGAGGATGAGGGATGCGTTGATATCTTTCAGAATTAAAGAAGGGTTTGGTAAGGTTTGTGATAGTTTTATAGTTTATTCTTACACAAATTTAGTGCCACTTTCTAATCTCTGTATAACTTATACAGCATGGACTTGAACCTCAAAATTGATCTAACTCAACTTGTTTTTTTTTTTTTTTTGAGACAGGATCTTACTCTGTCGCTCAGGCTGGAGTGCGGTGGCACGATCTTGGCTCACTGCAGCCTTGACCTCCTGGGCTTAAGTGATCCTCCTACCTCAGCCTCCCAAGTACCTGGGACCACAGGTGTGTGCCACCACACTCAGCTAATTTTTGTATTTTTTTGTAGAGATGCAGTTTGGCTTTATTGCCCAGACTGGCCTAGAACTCCTGGGCTCAAGTAATCTGTCTACCTCGGCCTTCCAAAGTACTCAGATTACACTTGTGAGCCACTATGCTCAGTTGACCCAACTCAACTTTGATGGGGAAGTTAATATATTTAGTAGTGATCCACTGAGTGAGATCTTTTTCTAAACTCTTTTTCCCCCACTATAAAAGTGATACATGATTATTAAGGAAAATGGAGAATATATAGAAACATAGAATATATTCTATATAGGATATATAGAAGCAGCTCGCTACCCAAAACCAGCTGCTAATTCTTTTTTTTTTTACAGTATCTGTATGACTTTTTCTTTACATGGTCCATTTAATCGTTGTTAATTATGTATGTGCATAAAATATTGAGCCAGTTTTTAATAACAGAATCACAAAAATATGTTTCCATGTTGTTATGTGCTGATCAAAAACAAGATTTTTAATACCTGCCAGCTAGTCCAGCTAGTGCAGTGGTGTTTATCTGTGTTCCCCAGGCCTGTGAGGGAGGCTTAGGGGTGTGCCAGGTGGAAGGGAAGGTTAGGGGAAGGGGAAACTCTATTCTGTTCTTCCTCTTGCTGTAACTAATTCTGCATTTGTGTTATATATTCTGGTTCTGTAAAAGATTTTATTTTACAAAAAGGTTTCACTGCTAAGAGGGTTGAAAACTGTTGTGTAGTAATTTACTTACAGGTTCTCATGTGTGTGTGTGTGTGTGTGTGTGTGTGTGTGTGTGTGTGTGTGTAATGTAGCTGATGTAAGTACTATTGCTAATACTATTGGTATTATATTTATTGCATAAAGCTTTTTCTATATGTGGAATTATTATCTTCTTAGGGTATATTTTCCAAAAATGAAATTTCTGCTTTAAAGCATGGACCTTTTAAAGTTTCTTGAAACATTATTAAATTATTAAATAGAATTTGTTCTTTTGTAACACTCTTTTTTTTTTTTTGACAGCGTCTCCCTCTGTTACCTAGGCTGGAGTGCAGTGGTGCTATCACAGCCTACTGCAGCCTCTGCCTCCTGGGTTTAAGGGATTCTTCTGCCTCAGCCTTCCGAGTAGCTGGGACTACTGGTGTGTGCCACCACACTTGGCTAATTTTTGTATTTTTTTTTTTTTAAAGAAAAAGAGAGAAAAGGAGAAAGAAAGAGCAAAAGAAAGAAAAAAAAAAAGAATGAAAGAGAGAAAGAAAGAGGAAGAGAAAGAGGGAGAGAGAACAGGATTCTTGTTTTATTGCCCAGGCTAGAATGCAGTCTAAAA
>PVKP010015892.1:0-49431 GCA_004027715.1 Plecturocebus donacophilus | reverse complement strand
ACTCACGGAGATAAAGAGTAGAAGGATGGTTCCCAGAGGCTGGGAAGGGTAGTGGTGAGGTGGTAAGGACGTGGGGGTTGTTAATGGTACAAAAAATTACAAAGAATGAATAAGACGTAGTATTTAATAGCACAACAGAGTGACTGTAGTTAATAATTTACTTATACATCTTAAAATAACTAAAAGAATGTAATTGGATTATATGACAAAGAATAAATGTTTGAGGTGATGGATACCCCATTTACCAGATGTAATTATTATGCATAGCATGCCTGTATCAGAATATCTCATATAACCCATAAGTATATGTACCTACTGTGTACCCACAAAAATTTTATTAAAAAAATAAATCAAGGAACGGGCACAGTGGCACACACCTGTAATCCCAGCACTTTGGGAGACCGAGGCAGGAAGACATGATCACGAGGTCAAGAGATCAAGACCACCCTAGCCAACATGGTGAAACACACCCTCTACTAAAAATACAAAATTAGTTGGGCGTGGGGGCATGTACCTGTGTTCCCAGCTACTTGGGAGGTTGAAGCAGGAGAATCACTTGAACCTGGGAGGCGGAGGTTGCGGTGAGCCGAGATCACGCCCCTGCACTCCAGCCTGGCAATGGAGCGAGACTCCATCTCAAAAAAAAAAAAAAAAAGTCAGGTCATAAGGGTGGGCTCCCAATCGGATAGGATGAGCGGCCTCATAGGAAGTTCCATGCACCAAGGAAAGGTCATGTGACCGCAAAATGAGAAGTTGCCTCCTGCAACCCAAGGCCACCTTCGGGCATCTTTCTGGACTTTCCAGCTTTCAGAACTGAGAGAAAACAAGGTTCTGTTGTTTCAGCCACCCAGCCCATGGTATTTTGTTACGGTAGCCTGAGCTGACTCACACAGCAAACTTATCTATCCTTCAAGGATCTTGCTTAAATCTAGGTTCCCAGAAAGAAGATTCTTTCTTTCTTCTCTGTCACGGCCCCCCGCCCCCATCCATACTGGCCCTCTATGTGACTTACCTTGGACATTTTTTATAATCAACTTTCATTATACTTCCAATCAACTAAACTGGAAGTTCCTTCAGGGCAGGAACCTTGTCTGTTTGGCTCTGTAACCTTACACCACCTAGCATACCATAGGTACTGTGATGCTTAATATTAGGTATCGACTTGATTGGATTGAAGGACGCCTTGATAGCTGGTAAAGTATTGTTTCTGGGAGTGTCTGTGAGAGTGTTGCCAGAGGAGGTTGACATTTGAGTCAGTGGACTGGGAGAGGAAGACCCACCCTCAGTGTAGGTGGGCACCATCTACTGGCTGCCAGCATGGCTAGAACGAAGCAGCTGGAAGAAGGCTGGACAAGCTGGCTTGCTGAGTCTTCTGGCTTTCATCTTTCTCCAGTGCTGGAGGCTTCCTTTTGTTCTTCCTGCCCTGGCACATTGGACTCCAATTCTTTGACTTTGCGTGCTTGAACTTACATCAGTGGTTTGCCAGGGGCTCTCAGGCCTTTGGCCACAGGCTGAAGGCTGCACAGTGGGCTTCCCTGCTTTTGACGCTTTTGGACACAGACTGAGCCACTACTGGCTTCTTTCTTCCCCAGCTTGCAGATGGCCTACTGTGGGACTTTGCCTTGTGATCATGTGAGCCAATTCTCCCTAATAAACTCCATTTCATATACACATATATCCTATTATTTCTAGCCCTCTGGAGAACCCTGACTAATACAGATTTTGGTACTTGGAGTGGGCATTGCTATAAAGATACCCAACAATGTGGAAGTGACTTTGGAAGTGGGTAACAAGCAGGGGTTGGAACAGTTTGGAGGCCTCAGAAGACAAGAAGAGGAGGGAAAGTTTGGAACTTCCTAAAGATTTGTTGAAGGGTTATGACCAAATGCTGATAGTGATATGGACAATGAAGTTCAGGCTGATGAGGTCTCAGATGGAGATGAGGAACTTATTAGGAACTGGAGTAAAGGTCACCCTTGCTATGCTTTAACAAACAGACTAGTGGCATTGTGTCCCTGCTCTAGGGATCTGTTGAACATTGAACTTGATTTAGGGTTTCTGGCAGAAGAAATTTCTAAGCAGCAAAATGGTCAAGATTTGGCCTGCCTGCTTCTAATAGCATACACTCATCTACATGAGCAAAGAAATTACCGGAAACTGGAACTTCTATTGAAAGGGAAGCAGAGCAGAAAGGTTTAGAAAATTTGCAGCCTGATAATGTGGTAGAAACGAAAATCCCATTTTCTGGGGAGAAATTCAAGGCTTAATAGCCAAGACAATAGGGAAAATGCCTCCAAGATATTTCAGAGACCCCTTTTGGCAGCCCCTCCCATCACAAGCCTGGAGGTCTAGGAGGGAAAAGTCAGACCCAGGGCCTTGCTGCTCTGTGCGGCCTTGGGACATGGCTCCCTGCGACCCAGCCACTCCAGCACCAGCCATGGCTAAAAGGGATCTGGATACATCTCAGGCCACTGCATCAGAGGGTGCAAGCTGGAAGCCACCAAGGCTCCCATGTGGTGTCAAGTCTGCAGGTGTGCAGAGGGCACACCTCTGATTTAGGCTGGGGAGCCTGCGCCTAGATTTCAAAGGATGTATGGAAATGCCTGGATGTTCAGGCAAAAGTCAACTTCAGGGATAAAGCCCTTATGGAGAATCTCTACTAGGGCAGTGCAGAGAGGAAATGTGAGGTAGAAGCCCCCATATATATTCCCCACTGGGGCACTTTCTAGTGGAGCTGTGAGAAGAGGGCCACCATCCACCAGACCCTAGAATGGTAGATCCACTGACAGCTTGTGCTGTGCACCCAGAAGCCACAGGCACTCAATGTCAGCCCGCACAAGCAGCCAAGGGGGCTGTACCCTGCAGAGCCATGGGGGCAGAACTGCCCAAGGCCTTGGGAGCTCCCCCCATTGTATCAGCATGTCTTGGATGTGAGACATGAAGTCAAAGAGCTTATTTTGGAGCTTTAATATTGAATGACTGGGCCGGGCATGGTGGCTCAGGCCTGCAACCCCAGCACTTTTGGAGGCTGAGGCAGGTGGATCATGAGGTCAGGAGTTTGAAACCAGCCTGGCCAACATAGTGAAACCCCATCTCTACTGGAAAAGAAAAATTAGATGGGTATTGTAAGGTTTGTTTCCGAGGATAAAACGAAGAAACTGAGGCCAGCACCAAAATAATCCAATGCAAGGGAATTCATTCATGCTCCTGGGTGAGGTTCTGCAATCCGGACAGGAGGGGCCGGAGAAGTCGCACTGATGCCTCTCAGACAGGGGGTTTTATAGGGAGTGAAACAGCTTGATTGGTTGTGGGAGAGCAAGACTGCTATTGGGTAAGTTACAAGCCTTGACCTAGGACTTGGCTTGTTATTGGTTGGAATTACTTGCCTGCTATTGGTTGTTAAAGCTCGACTGCTATTGGTTGTTAAAACTCGGCTGCTATTGGTTGTTAAGGCTTAGCTGCTATTGGTTATTAAGAAGCTATGGTTGCAACACCTTGTTTGCATACTGGGCTCTTTAAGGGAAGACCAGGCTGTGCGAGCAAGGGAGAGGGGAACATGCCCGAGCATGTCTGAGCTTGCTCGGGGCTTGTAAAAGGGAAAAAGAAGCGGGGCGGCGGGGGTGCGTCCAAGCTCCCAGCAAGGCAACCGGCCTTACAGCTGTGGTGGTGGTAATCCCAGCTACTCGGGAGGCTGAGGGAGAATTGCTTGAACCCAGGAGGCGGGGGTTGCAGTGAGCCGAGATGACACCACTGCACCCGAGCCCCAGTGACAGTGTGAGACTCCGAAGATTTAATGACTGCTCTGGTGAGTTTCAGACTTGTGTGGGGCCTGCAGCCCCTTTGTTTTGGCCAATTTCTCCCTTTTGGAAAAAGAGTGTGTACCCAATGCCTGTACCCCTGTTGTATCTTGGAAGTGACTGACTTGTTTTTTATTTCATAGGGTCATAGGTTGAAGGAAACTTTGAACTTGGACTTTTGAGTTAATGCTGGAATGAGTTAAGCCTTTGGGGCACTGTTGAGAAGGGATGATTGTGTTTTGAAAGGTGAGAAGGACATGAGATTTGGGAGGGGCCAGGGTGGAATGACACGGTTAGGCCCTGTGTTGCCACCCAAATCTCATGTCAAATTGTAATTCCCAGTGCTGGAGAAGGGGCCTGATGGGTGGTGACTGGATGGAGGCAGACCTTCCCCTTGCTGCTCTTATGACAGAGTTCTTATGAGATCTGGTTGTTGTGAAGTGTGTGGCACCTGCCCCTTTGCTCTCTCTTTTTTTAATTAATTAATTATTTTTTAAATTTTTGCTGGAGATGTCCCTTTATTTGAATTTGGTTCATGGAGTGGGGGTCTCAGAGCAAATTGGAGGGCCTTACACAGGGAACTGGGCCCAGCCAGCTAGGCTCCTGACCCAGGACCTTGTTCTGGCCTGTCCTCCCAAAGCATAGCCTGCACCTTCTCCCTCTTCTCCAGAGGAGTCCCCTCCACCCACAGGAGCCGTGGCCAGGCCCTGCAGCCCTGGGGAAGGAGGAAGGGTCCTACTAGTAGACACTGAGGCACAGCACGGCCTGGGGTCAGAAGGGCTCTTCTGGAGGTGGCATCTGCTGGGGCTTATGGCTGGCCGGGGACTCCACACAGCTGCTGACCATCCAGAAGCAGTTTGGGTGCACCTGGCCCTGCACGGCCTCGCTGACCATCAATTCCCGGTCCACTGCAAACACACCCCTCCCATCCTTGGGCTCCAGGCAGAAGGCGACCACAGGCACATATACCAAGTAGGGGTATTGCCTGCCCTTCTCCATGGCCAGGAAGAGGTGCAGCGGCATGGCCTGAGATGCGCCTTCCCGCACATAGGACAGATGCATGACGCTGGCGGCACAGCGGCCCATGGGTGCCGCAAACATCTGGCTGTCCAGGTGCGAGTGCAGCAGTGCCAGCATCAGCACAAAGTCCTGGTCGGGCACTACTGTCCAGTGAGCGGGCACTGGCTCCTCCAGTGGCACAAAGTGTGCATCTACTAGGCCCTGCTGGACCACAACAGGGGAAGCAGGTGTCTTGGGGTCGGCTCTTCCTACAGGGAGGTAGGCCAGTCGGCAGAGGTAGGTGCGCAGGGCTGCCAGGGGCAGGAAGGTGCCCAGAGTGAAGCGCATCTCCCCCAGGCGCCGATACTTCACACTCTCCAGGTTCACGTCAGCAATGAAGCCCCAGACCAGACTGAGCACAGAGAAGAGGCCATGCTTCCTGTACAGCCTGCAGAACCGTGAGCCAATTAAACCTCTTTTCTTTAAAAATTACCCAGTTTCAGATATTTCTTTATAGCAATGTGAGAACAGACTAATAGAGGTAATTGATAACTTGACAGGAATGAATGGATGAAGTGAGACAGATAATAAACACTATGGGAGATCAGAGGACAGGACTTACTCCTGGAAGTCATCAGGGATGGCCTTCATGAGAGGTCCTTGAAGGGCAGGGAAGATCTGAACAGGCAGAGCACGGAGATAGAAAGATCTCAGAAGTGGGATCATAAAGGCATATTGGAGGCAATGAAGATGCAGTCTGGTTGGAGCAGAGGCTCTCCCAGAGACAGGAAATGGTCGTATCTGCAAACTGGGGAGAAAGATTTAGTACTTCCGGACCTAAAGGAAAGGTGATGGACTTGATGACCTCTCAAAATGATTCAAAACCGAATGATAAATGCCAAGTTTTCACAATGAAAGTTCCAGGGCTGGCCTCTTGAAGGTTAAAGCCTTGGATTGAAAAGCTATAAATCATACAACACAACTGTTACATAGATGCTAAAAATAAAATTTTTTCTTAAAGTTTCCAATGGCAAAAGTCTGAATATTTGGAAACTGAATCTCCCTTGCCCTCTTTTGGAGGATGTACTGGTTTTGTAGTCACCCCAAGCCTGCCTCAGTTTACCTATGTACTGGGTCACTCAGCCCTGTGGACCTTTGAGTCTCAAGCCCAAGCACACCAGCACAAAGGCCTTTGGAGCCCTAGTATTCTTCCTGGGGTCGGGGACACACTGTCTCCTCTGCATGATCCCCCGCCCCCACCCTAATGGCTCTCCTGGGGAGAAGGGCTTTGATGCATTATTCAGGGATCTTCAGGGCAGCTCTCAGCTGATTCCCAACATGTGACTCACTATGAGCTGGAGTTCAGCTGAGCTCTGGGGAGACCCAGGTAAACAGAAGCCATCCCCAGCATGGACTGGGAGCAGGGGGCGGGGCAGGACTCTGATCAGCATCAGTGCTGCCAGGCAGGGGCCAAGAAGCTTAAAGATTCTGGGGATACCTTGGCCTGAGGCTCTACATCCTCCAAGATGGGTGTCTGGGAAGAAGGGAACATGAGCTATGGAAGCCAGCCATAGTGGACACCCAGGCCATGGCACATGTTGGTATGTGGGATTCCAGGGGCAGGACCTATGCCTGGCATGTGGCAAGAGTTCAAAAATGAATGATGGCATCAAATTCCCACCAGCAGAGCCCGTCCGGGGTCGCCAAAGAGCCTCCTGCCACCTTGACCTGTCTCACTGGGGTTCTGCCTTGCTAATGCCAAAATTCTAAAGCTGATTACAGTAAGCAGTCGGTCACCCTCTCCCAGCCTGGTCCTTCCTGGCCTCGGGCCACACACCACTTCCAGGAAGCCCTTATTGTCCACTGCAGTGTGGCTTCCTTTGGTCCAAGTGTGGATCTGGTGTGAGCTTGGCATTGGAAGTCACTTGGCTGGATGCAGACTCTAGGTCCCAGGACAGCAAAGTCACTCATTAACCATGTGGTCTCTGGCAAGTGACTTAACCCCTCTAAGCCTTGATTTCATCATCCATAAATGAAAACCAAAATGAGTCCCTATTATCAGAGCTCACAGAGTAAACTGCAGAGCACATTGCCTGCCATAAGAGAAGCCCTAAGCATGGGTTGACTGGGTGAACGGATGAGGAGACGCAGGAAGTGCCACCTGCCCAGGGACTGACCTGGGGAAGCATCTCCTGGCTGCTTCCCCATAAGGATCTGGGCCAAACCCTCCCATCACTCAGGCCTTAGGGGCCAGCAAGTAACAGAGGAGGAGACTGTGACTTGAACACAGCCTCATTCATCCATGAATGAATGAATGAGGCTGTGTTCCAATAACCTCCCAGGACCCTTCAGACCTGGGAGGGTCCTGTGGGGGCCCTTCCTGGCACCAGGAAATGAAGGAGAAAAGGATGAAAGCCAGGAGCTTTCCCAGGACTAATCAAGTCATTATAGGATTGGATTGCAGGCGCTCAGTTTACATGATAAAGCTTCTTTTGGAAGTGGTGGAAATAACATTGGTTTTAAGAAATGATTTAGTTTCCATGAAACTAATGCAAAGGGCAGAAATAAATGTGAATGCCTAATCCAAATTCAGTCCTCTCCAAAAAGCATCCAACTCTCTGAAAGTTGGTTTTGAAGGAAGCTTCTCCTACCCTCCCACCCAGACCCTGTCCTTAAAAGGTGAGGTGTCCAATCATCTGGGAGGGGAAACAGCTTCAATTCTGCCCAGCCCTGGTTGTTCTCAACGAAAGAACAACTGGATTTTTGTTAACTCTTTCTTCTGTGATCTTTGTCACCCCATCTCTTTTCAAAAGCTGTCTGTTTTTTGTTTTTTTGAGATAGGGTCTCACTCTGTCACCAGACTGGAGTGCAGCGGTGTGATCTCAGCTCCCTGCAACTTCTGCCTCCCAGGCTCAAGCAATCGCGAGTAGCTGGGACTACAGATAACACCACCACGCCTGGCTAATTTTTGTATTTTTATTGTAGAGATGGGGTCTCACCATATTGCCCAGGTCGGTCCCAAACTCCTGGGCTCAAGCAATTCTCCTGCCTCGGCATCTCAGAGTCCTGGGATTACAGGCATCAGCCACCTTGGCTGGCAAAAGCTGTGCTCTTTATGCACTGGGGGAGGGGGAGCGTCAAGAAAGCAGAAGCTTGCTTAGCTTGCCAGATCTTGGGAGATTTTGTTGCCGTCCTAGGTCTTGAGGCTGTCTCACCTGGAGCTGCAACAGACATTTCAACCACATCTCACAATCCTGATTTTAGCTCTCCTCTCTCCCACTATATGACAACCTGGAGCTTTATTAGAAAGCCTTAGCCTGACATAACCTTTACCATGCACCGGGGTAAAGAACATATAGAAAAAAAGTCTATCTAGTCCAAAATGTCAGAGAGGCTCGGTGTCGTGGCTCATGCCTGTAATCCCAGCACTTTGGGAGGCTGAGGAGGGCAGATGACCTGAGGTCAAGAGTTCGAGGCTAGCCTGGCCAACATGGTGAAACCCCATCTCTACTAAAAATACAAAAATTAGCCCAGTGCGGTGGTGGTTAACTGTAGTCCCAGCTACTGGGGAGGCTGAGGCACAAGAATCACTTGAACCCGAGACGCGGAGGGGGCGGTGAGCTGAGATGGCACCGCTGCGCTCCAGCCTGGGCGACAGAGTGAGACTCCATCTCAGAAAAAACAAACAGCAACAACAAGAAACCAACAGTCAAAGAGAAGCCCTGGGTTAGGGAAGGGATATCCTCCAGTGAGCATGGCCTTGGGCTTTCAGCCCCTCTAAGCATGAGATGTTCCTTGCTTTTTTTCTCCATTTTCACTGGCCCAGATGTGGGGAAGGGGGGAGTTAGACCAGGTAAGATCCAAGCACTTGGGAACCTCTGAGCTAAATACAATTCTTCAGATAGCAGAATTTCCCGGAAAAAATGCAGTCTGACGTGGAGTGGTGAGAAACATGGTTCCTTTTGTCTTCTATTACACTGGCTTTAGAAACTTACCTTAAAAATACGACAGCAACATTCACGGTAGCACTCTTCATAACTGAGAAAGACTGAAAACAGCCTAAATTCTACTTATAAGGACCAGATAAATAAATAATGATACATTCATGCAGTGGAGACTATATGCGGTTGTTGAAAGGGTGAGATACCTGTAGATATAATGATACGAAACAATCTCCAAGACGTATTATTAAGAATACCAGGGCCAGGCACAGTGGCTCACGCCTGCAATCCCAGCACTTTGGAAAGCTCAGGCAGAAGTATGGCTTGAGCTCAGGAGCTTGAGCCCAGCCTGGGCAACACAGTGAGACCATATCTCTACAAATACAAAAATAAAAAAATTAGGCGTGATGGCGCACACTTGTGGTCTCAGCTATTTGGGAGGCCATGGTGGGAGGATCACTTGAGCAGGTGAGGTTGAGGCTCCGTGAGCTATGATTGTGCCACTATACGCCAGCCTGGTGACAGAGCAAGACCCTTTCTCAAGAAAGAAAATGGTTACCAATAAAATGCAGGAACAATATGCCAGGTGTACTAATACTCGTGTGAAAATATATTTTAAAATACTATTTGAACCTAGATGCTGAGTGTGCATAGACCTTCTCAGAAAAGACACACAAGAACGCAGTAACACTGGTTGTCTCTTGGAAGGGGAGCCGAGGCCTGGAAGAGGAAGGGATGGGAGAGAGATTCTCTCTTTACTCTAGGTCCGTTGCATCTTTTGAATTTTGTTCTCTGTGCATGTACTATCTATTCAAAAACAAACACAGATGGTCCCAAGCTCACTATGTTTTTGTTTGTTTGTTTGTTGTTTTGAGAAAGAGTTTTGCTCTTGTTGCCCAGGCTGGAGTGCAGTGGTGTAACCTTGGCTCACTGCAATCTCTGCATCCTGGGTTCGAGTGATTCTCCTACCTCATCCCCCCGAGTAGTTGGGACTACAGGCATGTGCCACCATGCATGACTACATTTTTGTATTTAGTAGAGATGGGGTTTCACCATGTTGGTCAGGCGGGTCTCAAACTCCTGACTTTGTGATCCACCCACCTCAGCCTCCCAAAGAGCTGGGATTATAGGTGTGATCCACCACACCTGGCCCCATGATGGTTTGACTTTATATTTTTTGACTTTTCTTTTTTTGAGACAGAATCTGGCTGTGTTGCCCAGGCTGCAGTCAGTGGTGCATCTCAGCTCACTGCAAACTCCACCTCCTGGGTTCAAGCGATTCTCCTGCCTCAGCCTCCTGAGTAGCTGGGACTACAGGTGCCCGCCACCACACTCGGCTAATGTTTGTACTTTTAGTTGAGATGGGGTTTCGCCATATTAGCCAGGCTGGTCTCAAACTCTTGACCTCATGATCCGCCCGCCTCAGCCTCCCAGACTGCTGGGATTACAGGCATGAGCCACCGTGCTCAACCTATTTATTTTACTTTTCAATGGTGCAAAAGGGATATACATTTAGGAGGAATTGTATTTCTTTTTTTTTTTTTTTGAGATGGAGTCTTGCTCTGTCGCCAAGCTGGAGTGCAGTGGTGCGATCTCAGCTCTCTGCAACCTACACCTCCTGGATTCAAGCGATTCTTCCGCCTCAGCCTCCCGAGTAGTTGCGACCACAGGTGCGTGCCACCACTCCCGGCTAATTTTTGTATTTTTAGTAGAGATGGTGTTTCACCATGTTGGCCAGGATGGTCTCGATCTCTTGACCTCATGATCCGCCCACCTCAGCCTCCCAAAGTGCTGGGATTACAGGTGTGAGCCACCGTGCCCAGCCAGCAGGAACTGTATTTCAAGTACCATATAACTATTCTGATTTTCACTTTCAGTATTTAATAAATTACATGAGATGGTCAACACTTGACTATAAAATAGACTTTGTGTTAGATGTTTTTGTCCAGCTGTAGGCTAATGTTCTGAGTATGTTTAACGTGGGCTAGGCTGAGCTATGATGTTCAGTAAGTTGGGTGTATTAAATGCATTTGTGACTTATCATATTTTCCATTTACAGTGGATTTATTGGAATGTAACTCCATCATAAATGGAGGAACATCTGACAGTACACACAATGGGACATTATTCTACATTATTCTGCTTAAAAAGAATGAAATTCTGATACATCCTACAACATGGATGAACCTTGAAAACATTATGCTAAATGGAATAAGAGACACAAAAAGACAAATCTGTACAATTCCATTTATACAAGGTACCTAGAATAGGCAAATTCATAGAGACAAAAAGTAGAATAGTGGTTATTAGGGGCTGTGGGGAGAGGGAGTGGGGAGTTACTGTTGGATGGGTACAGCATTTCTATCTGGAGTGATGAAAAAGTTCTGGAAATGGATAATGGTGATGGTTGTACAGCACTGTGAATGCATTTAATGGCAGTGAAGTGTACCCTTAAAAGTGGTTAAATGATATGTCTTATGTTACAGACATTTTGCCACAATAAAAACCAAATATGTAACATAAGCTACTTTAAAATACATGCTTTACAATTTCAGTGTCTAATGACCACTTAACGAAAATCCACCACCTGCAGCGGGAGTGTGTGGCATCTAAGAGCCTGAGCTTTGTAACCAAACTGAACTGAGCTGGACTCATGCCTCCAGCAGTAACTAGTTTTGTCACCTTCTAAATTAATCTTCGAGAGTAGAGGTCAGTAAACTCTTCCTGTAAAGTGTTAGACAGTAAGTATTTTAGGTTATGCAGGCCATATATGGTCTCTGCTGTAAGCAACTACTCAATGTAAAAGCAGCCATAGGCAACAAATGAATGAATGAATGAATGAATGAGGCTGTGTTGCAGTAACAACAGGCAGTGGCCAGATCTGGCCCACAGGCTGCAGTCAGTCTCTGCTCTATGGCTCTCAGTTCCCACATTTGTAAGATAGGGACAATAATATAACCACCTCACAGTGCCATTGTGGGAATAAATGGGGCAATGTGTCAAATTCTTTGCTAAATGCCTTATGCATAATAAGTAGCCAATAAATGCTTATTTTTGTAAATGTGGTTGTTGAGGTAGACGCTGAGAATGCAGAAGAATGAAATCACATTTACTGAGCACCTACTGTAAACACAGCAGGGCCAGCTCTTACTAGGACAGGACTTCATTTGTTATTTTTATTAGTTACTTATTCAAAATATCTCATGTTGGCACGGAGCTTCTCGTGCTTTGGGTTCATTAGCTCGTTTCATCTTCCTGATTACTCGCTGGGGTAAATATTCTGAATCAGGAAGCCAGACCTCCAAGGGCAGCCTGCTAGGGAGAGCAGAGACAAGGTTTGAAACCTCAGCCATCTTATTCCAAAGCCTGGGTTCTCAAACAAGCGTCACACTGCCTACTTCTACGCCACTCTGTTCCCTCCACCCTGGGCGATCTGGAAATGTGTGGGGCTTTTCTGACGGGAGGAGGGTTTTAAAGGAATGAGGAGGTACTGCTGGAGTTTAGTGGCCAGGATCCAGGAGTGCTAAATGCCTGGCAGACCCATTTCACTGTCTGTAAAACAAAACATTACCCGGTCCCAAAGGAACTCCCAGATATCAGGGGTGCTCCACATCATGCTGCCCAGATGCGACTCCATCACCCCCTCCCTTGAGCAGGTCACAGTCCTGTGGGGGACGGTGCACTGGAGCACAGAGTAATCAGCCTGAGGATAGACGGAGGCATCCCTCGAGGGCAAGGCAGTATGCGGAGGACGGCTTCATCTCTGCTGAGAGTGGGAGAGACAGCTGGTGTAGACTGTTAAATTTTAAGTTTAGCAGATTCTTTGTTTCCCTCCACACCTGCATGAAAGACAGTGCAGTGTAGTAGAAAGGGCGCTGGACTGTCAGAGGCTAACACCACAGACCTGACCACTGAACTGCTGTGTGAGTAGGGCCACTGGCTTGGCCTCTCTGGGCTTCAATATCCTCGGAGTGAAAAGAGGATCCTGACACATGCTTGTCCCCTTGCAGGGCTGTAGCTAGGATCAGATGGAGCAGCAGAGTGAAAGTGCGTACCTCGTCCGAAGGGAAGGCGTGTTACTGAGGGAATTGTAAAGCAATTGTCAACACAATAAAGCTCTTCCCTTTTAAATCTTGAGTTTGGCTTTCAAAGGCTGCCTGGAGATTTTATCTAACAGCCCCGGTGCAGATGATTGCCACCAGCTGCCCCTCCCGCCCCACAAATTAAGATTTAGCTTTGATGGCATCTCCAGCAAAACCAGCCAGGGTGAAAAATGAGCCCGGGAGAGCGCGACTGTGCTTCCTGTCGGCCGTACCTCCTCAGGGTCACGGAGAAGCCATGCATTCTCAGCCAGACTAAACTAGAAAAGGGCCAGAACAGCCTGATGGGGTCACTTGTGGGTCAGGCCCACAGGCTGTTTTTCCCCCAGGGCAGGAGGGACAGGGTTAATAGCTGCTTTGGTCAAAATATCAAGTTGGAATCAATCTCCATAAACGTCAAGGCTGCTCTGCATGCAAAAATAAGGGAGTGGTGCTTCATAGCAGGAAGTGTCTCAGAACAAGGTGCAGATGTTTTTTCCATAAGCCTCTGATTTCTCTTCTTCTACTTAGAGATCAGATGGCAGCTGGGTCCCCTTCCTCTTCAGACTAGCTAATTGTGGTCCTGCCTCCACAATTCCATACCTCCTGAAGGCTTCCCCAAACTCTATGCGAGGGCCTAGGGGGCTACATCACGCATCACATGCCCTGTGCCTCTGCTTGCCCTTGTCAACCCAGCAATGAAACTTGATCCATTCTCTAGTTCCAAAAACAAAAACAGAAAAAGCAATCCCAGGAAGATTCCAAAGAGAGAAGAATTTGATGAAGTTTCCCATGCTAACACAGTAAGCAACCTTGTATTGCAGCAAACAGGTGTTGGAGTCAAACTTCTAGAACCCAAATCCCTTACTTATGCAATGAGGCAACCTCAGAAAGTCACTTCCACTCTGGGTTTGATATTTTCATCTATAAAATGAGGCTGTCAATCTCTACATTAAAAAGCTGTTGTGAGGACTCAATTAAATTTGTCATGTAGATGGCAGGCACATAATACATGCCCATTTCAGTTAGAGCTCCTGGCTACAGATTGATTTATTTAAATCACTTTCTCTTATTTAAAAGGAATGTGGAGGCTGGCCAAACCATAGAGTCTGGCAGCCCACCATGGGTAGGCAGAATTGGATCAGGGCTCTTCTCTCTTCTGTGTAATTGTTTCTTTTTCTGTCCTCCAGCCTTCCTCATAGTCATAAAATGACTGCAGCTGTGCCAGGTATCACATCTACCTTCTGCAGCATCCAGAAGAAAGCTATTCTTCCTTTGCCATGAGACAAAAGCCCCGGGTTTTTCTCTGATTAGAACACTTAAGGTCAAGTTCCCACTGCAGAAGCTATCATTGAGGCTGGGGGCATGCCATTCCATGATTGGCTTGGCACAGATGATAAAGGGATGAGATTACACGCTGTACCCTGTGGCACCCCAAAGTCCAGGCTCCTCCATGTGCAATCTTGTCTTCACATCTGCGTCCCCAAAGCCTGGCACAACATTTGACACACAAGAAGATGCTCAGTAAGAGCTTATTGAATGAATGATCCTCGTAGAATGAGGATTATAAAACCTAAGAGAGAATAAGAGTGTGTGGGGTTAGAACATCTAATCATTCTCTGAATCAGTTGTTCAGTTAGTGGTAATTTCCCAGATATTCTTTCCAATGAAATCCCAGGTTGCAAATGCTGACCTTTGCCTTTTCCCAGAGAGGAGCTTGCTTCTCCTGGTAACACCTGGGAAAGCCTAAATACATCCCCTTGCCAGGTCTCATAAGCTGTCTGAAGGCTGCCTCTGCACGGCTCACTCAAGCCAGGGAGCATGAGCGTCAAAAATCCAATTCAATTTTTAATCATTGAGTCCAATAAGGAAGAATAAATTTATCTCTTTTTCTTTTTTTTAGACAGAGCTTCACTTTTGTTGCCCAGGCTGGAGTGCAATGGTGCAATCTCGGCTCACTACAGCCTCCGCCTCCTGGGTTCAAGTGATTCTCCTGCCCAGCCTCCCGAGTAGCTGAGATTACAGGCACCCGTCACCATACCCGTCTAATTTTGTATTTTTAGTAGAGATGCAGTTTCACCACGTTGATCAGGCTGGTCTCCAACTCCTGATCTCCGGTGATCAGCCTGCCCCGGCCCCCAAAAGTACTGGATTACAGGCATGAGCCACCTCGCCAGGCCTCTTTTTTTTTTTTTTCAATCAGAGTGTGTCGAGAGGCAAGCCATAGGTAGCCATCCTGAGGGACGTTCTGTGCAGCTGACACAGAGATCTTGACAAGGTGAGGATACAAAGTCTGGGGGAGTTGGCCAGGCCGCGCCTGTAATCCCAGCACTTTGGGAGGCCGAGGCAAGCAGATCACTTGAGGCCAGGAGTTTGAGACCAGCCTGGCCAACATGGCGAAATCCTGTCGCTACTAAACATACAAAACTTAGCTGAGTATGGTGGCACATGCCAGCAACTGCAGCTACGTGGGAGGTAGACGTACAGAAATCACTTAAACCCAAAAGGCAGAGGTTGCAGTGAGCTGAAATCCCACCACTGCACACTAGCCTGGGCTACAGAGTGAGACTCTGTCTCAAAAAAAAAAACAAAGTTTGGGGGGAGCAGAGCCATGGTGCCCACAAAGAGGGAAACTGATCCCAGGGTGTGGCAGAGGAGGTGTAACAGCCGAGCCCCACACTTCAGAGAACCCCTGTCCTGGGCCCACTGAGGCACACAGCATGGGAGGTGAGGGAAACAAGGAAGCCAGGTCACACAGCATTCAGCCTGGGCTGCCCAGAACCTCCACGACCAACACCCAGGTGTGGGATGTCCATTCAACAGAGCCTCGATCTTGGGGAGAACAGGGAACCCCAAGCAAATCACCCCAAGAGATCACTGGGATTGAGTCCCACACAGCTGCTGGTAATGGCCTGAATGGCCCACAGCCTCCTCCAACTCACTGTGTCCAAACAGAAAGTTACCACCTCGCTCACGCCCGCTGCTCCCCCAATCCTGACTCCAGTCTCTGTACCAGCCCCTTCAGCCCGCAAGACTTCCTAGCGAGCTGCTTGTGCATCGTCGTAGACCCCCACCCCTATCTGCATGGCCCTTATTTACCAAGACCTGCTGAGTGCATCATCACAACATCCATCACCTCTCCTGACTCCCAGCCGTTCCCATCCCCTCTCACCTGAACTGGCCTTTCTGCTCCAGTCTTGCCCCCTCCAATCCTCTCATGGTGTCACCAAACCTGTGCTTCCAATACACAGGTCATATCCTGCTATTTACCTCCTCAAAAATTTTCAGGGCTCCCCATGGTCTACAAAATAAACTCTATGTTCTTCACAGAACACCCAAGACCCACCACTTGTCACTCTATTGTCATTTCCAGTGCATAAGGAGCCTCGTTCTCAGAGGCAGGGGATGCTTTCCTGTCTCAGAGCCTTTGCTTGCGCTGCTCTAGACCCGGGGCCTGCCTTCTCCCTTTCTCTTCCTGCTGAAGTTTGTAAGGTCTTTTAGGCTGGCTGACTGCGCCATGGTAACCTCTGTGACCTGCACGTACACTCCAGATGAGTTCTCCTGGAACTAGAAAGGCTGAAGTAATTGGAAAACCACAAAAGGAGAAGAAATGATCAACCCCTGAGGCACCTAATTAACTTTGAGACATTCTTCTATTGTTCCTTATTCCCACCTCAACTGATAAGGCAACTGGACTTTGTAACCGACCTTGGTCAACCTCGTGACTCCAGACCCTATGACCCCATCCCAGCTTGCCAAAACTGCCCTGAACTCTAACTTCTGTAACTTTCCACTGCCTGCCCCAAACCTATAAAACCAACTCCTATCCCACTGCCCTCTGCTAA
This sequence comes from Plecturocebus donacophilus, assembly GCA_004027715.1. Taxonomy (NCBI): domain Eukaryota; kingdom Metazoa; phylum Chordata; class Mammalia; order Primates; family Pitheciidae; genus Plecturocebus; species Plecturocebus donacophilus. Next base: position 32,770 of record PVKP010015892.1, on the reverse strand, counting down.
CTCTTTTCCGACTCAGCCCGCCCGCACCCAGTGAATAAACAGCCATGTTGCTCCCACAAAGCCTGTTTGGGGGGGTCTCTTCATTCAGAGTGCTCGTTTAACAAAGTCCTTCTTATTTTCCAGGCTCCCGTTTCGATGCCTCCTCCTGCAGGGACCTCCTGGGGTTGTGGCTCTAAGGGTGGGTGACCGTTTTCTCCGTCCCTCCACCGCCCCGTGCTGGGGTCTCTACTTCAGCATGCTTTTCATTTGGCCCAGGGCAGTGAGGACTGTGGCCTGCTAGCTACATTCAGCATTTACGCTGAATCAGGCACAGCCAGGTAAATTTCCACCCATGATCTCACTGAATCCACACTGTTAGGAGAGGTGGTCTATCCTGTTTCACAGACAGGAACCTGAGGCTCAGAAAGGAGAAGTGACGTGCCCAAGCAAGCGACAGAGCAGGTTCCACGCTGCATATTCTCATGGAGTCCAGCAAAGCTTCTGCTCCAGCTCCCCGCACAAGGCAGCCCCGGGGTGGAGAACCCTTGGGAACCCATCTGCGCTCTGCTTTATTTAGAGGGCCCTTGAGTTCCGAAGCAGGCTGGCGGAGCACACTCCTGTGATCACTAATTCACGTTTCTCTTCCCTCCCTGGCCCCTGCCTTCCCAAGGCCTGCCATGAATCAGGGCCTCAGGCCCAGGACTGAGCAGGTCTGCATAATGTCCCGAATGTCACCAAACCCATCGGTCACACCGTGAGCTTCCCAAATGCCATCCCTGGTGCACCCAGGGAGGCTCTGAGCCATATGGCCAGGGAGCCCCTCTGTGAAATCCCATTAGTGCTCTCAGCTAATTGGCTTTAAAGCACGCAAAGTAATTAGGAAGGGGACCATACACGTGTCCCCAGAGGGGAATGGGAACTACACTATGCAGACAGCCTCTGAGAGCTCTCTCATCTTGCCCTCCCCACTGTGAGCTTACCTCTTCCTAAATGTCTTCCCTCTCTCCCATGGCCTCACTGCTGTGCTGGGGCAGAAGCATAGCTCAGAGAAAGATTTATATTCAGACATGCAGCTCACTGCGATGGAAGCAAGTTTTGAGATAATAACTTGGGTTTTCTCCTCCCTGCCTTCCCCCTCATTCCGGCGAGCAGCAGCCCTAAACTTCACTGCCGTGGGGGGGGATGTAGTAGAGTGGAGGGAGGGAGGGAGGGAGGAAGGCAAGGGGACCCCAACCCTCTCGCAAAGCGTTTCCTGCCACCCCCAGCAACAGTGTGGTGTGTCCGGGGTGATCCCAGGCCTGCCACAAAACAGAAACAATGGAGAGAAAAGACGGATGTCTCGGTGGCAACCAAGATGGAAGGATGGCAGAGGACATGCGTCTCCCTCCCCGCCAAGCCCCCTGACTTCACATAGCACCAGAGGGCGAAGGCACACCTGAATGCCCAGGAAAGGGACCTTGACTGCAGAAACTCAAGTGTTGCATTTAAGAGCAAGAAATTTAAAAACAAATTTCTCGTGCACTGCGTTCTGGACTGGGATTCAAGGTGGCATTGAGGGAGCCCCTCCCAGTGCTGGGTTTTGTGTTCAGCACTTTGCATCCATTCTCTCTGACCTCTCAGCAGGGCACTGAAGAGGATACTACCGCCCTCATTTCACAGACGGCTCAGGGGCCACAGGAAGGCCGTGCGGAAGGAGGAGGAGGTCTGAGGTTGAGACCCACTTCCTCTCACTCTGAGAGCAATGCTGAGCATCTCCCCAAGAGGCAGGGGCCGGAGCTGGAGGCGTGGACACAGTCACAGACCCCCGCCCCAGGGCAGCTGTGCCATTGCTGGAACGTCCTCTGTGGAGGAGGAACTTTGTGCACCAAGTGCTTCTACCCTGTAGCATTTTCCCTGGCTGGAATCCTGCAATTGTCACCGTGGTCCAAGATCCAGGAAGGCAGAGTGGGAGCATCGTGCCCACTTTCCAGCAGGTGCAAGGGGAGGCTGGGGTCTGATGCACAAGTCCAGCCAGCAGGGAGCCCGTGGGAGGCTGAGGGGCAGGACGGGTGCATGGAGAGCCTCTGTTGACTGCTCTCTGCCTCAGCTGGCAGGTCAGCACCCAATTGCAATGCCAGGTTACAATGAGAGAAGTATTTTGGATTCCAGATGTTTTCAGATTTTGTTATTTGAAAATCCAAAATGCTCCAATGAGCATTGCCTTTGAACCTGGTCTTCGAGCATCACGTGGGCACTCAAAAAGTTTTGGATTTTGAAGCATTTGAGGTTTTGGCTTTTTGGATTAGGGATGCTGTATTATCTTCTGAACGAGGCCACTCATTCAGGAAAGCCCAGAGCTGGGGAGATGGGGCTGCAGCCCGAAGAGGTGGTTTCTGAGGCTTCTCCCACGTGGAGGGGCCTACAAAGTGGTTACGGCAGCCCACAAAACAGAAAACCAGTGTTTAGCTAAAGGAACGCGAATAAAACCTGCTGAAGATGTTTGTCTCTGACTAATTCAAATGGAGCCAAGCCAATGCATTATTAAAAAAAAAAAAAGACACCGATCTCTCCACAGAAGTACTGAATTGTACCATAAATCGTCAGTGGAGGTTTTCTACGGACAAGAAGGAGGGGTTTTCACAATGCACCACATGACACTCTCTCCAATCTCTCAACGTGTCTCTCCACAAGCTCAGTCTTTTAGTTATCCAAATCCCTCCCTCTTTTATCTTGCTGTCTCCAAAACTCAGAACTGTGCTTTGACTTTCTCCATCCTGCCCCCCCTTGCCCCCCCGGAAGCCCCCCACTTCCCCAGGGTGTCCCCTGCCCCCCTCCTGGGGTTCCCCATCTTTCCTCAAATGCACCAGTTTGGTCTCTCAGTTTCTCTAACTCTGCCTCTCAACCTTTCTCCCTTCACTGCTCAATCACGCCCAGGAGGTCAAGAGCCCACAGACAAGGGACCCTCCCTTTCCAGAAGGGAGGAGAGAGGCGACTACAAATGTTTGGCTGTAATTTTTCCTGCCACACCTGTTTCCACGGGCCGTGCTGAGCCCCAGTCCTGGCAGATCTCAGAACCCAGCTCTCAGGAGCCCGGCGCACGTGGGCCCCAGGAAGCTCTGGGCGAGGACCTTGCCTCCCACGCTGCAGCCACCCTGCCCTGACCGCTGCCCCTTCCCAGTCCCCAGGCCTGCCCTGCCCTGTCTCGCCTCAGCCTGCCCAGGAAGGCCGCTGCTTGAGGCCTGCAAGAGGCTCACCCCAGAGCAGGCATTACGACAGGAACTGACACAACCAAGCTGCAGACTGCCTGAGACTCTGGACAGCCAGGAAGCTGATGTGGACAGGTCTGGCCCCGAGCCCAGTGCTGGGTGAGGGAGGCCAAGTTTGGCACCTCATCAGTGCTCCCCTGATCCCCAGGCCTGGCTTCCTTCTGGCACCAGGTCACCCAGGTCCCACCCGCCCTGTGCTCTCCCAGGTCGGTGGATTTCTGCGATGGCACCGGAGGGTCAGAGCTGCAGCGGGCCCTGGGATTATTAGCTGCGTCCACCTCCCATCATGTCTCAGGACGGGATGAAGGGCCTAAAGAGACTCAGGGAGCTTCATCCATGAGAGATCACATAAATGTGGACACAATGAGCTGGAATCCTGGTCTCTGAACCTGCAGGCTAGTGTTTTCCCATCATTATTCCTAGCTGGGCTTATTGACTGCTGAGTCAATCCAAACACTTTTGGAGGCTGAGGTGGGAGGGTGGCTTGAGACCAGGAGCTTGAGACCAGCCTGGGCAGCAATTTGAAACCCTGTCTCTATAAAAAATAAAAACATTAGCCAGGCATAGTGATCCGCATCCGCAGACCCAGCTACTTGGGAAGCCGAGGGAGAGGTCTGTTCGAGCCCAGAAGCTCGAGGCCGCCGTGAGCCGTGACTGAGCCAGTGCGCTCCGGCCTCGGTGGCCGCGAGACCCTGTCTGCAAACGGTAATAGCAGCGTCTGAGCTATGGAGCTGGGTGGACGGTGGGCGTTGCTGAAACCAGTGAAATTGAAAGTGTGGATTGTGGGTTCTCCTATGGTTATTTGCATTTTCAGTGGAAAACAAAGATCAAAACATCTTCTTGTCACAGAGGCAAATCCAGAGAGACAGAGAGCAGGTCAGTGGCAACCAGCGGCCTGGGGAAGGGGCGGAATTGGAAGGAAGTACGAGGCTTCCTCTGGAGTGATGAAAAGGCTCTGCAGGGCACTGAATGCCGTCGAAGCGTACACTGGGAAAGGGCTGAAGCGGGAAGTCTTACATTTCTGTGTTCCTCCACAATTCAAAGAGCAATCTCTTCGACTCAAATACATACGACCTGCACTGAGGAAAGGTCTCGTCCCTGGGCGTTCGTTCTGCTTCTTCCCTTTCTCGCCTGGCCCTCTGTCAGAGACCTCTGCTGGGCGCATTCCTAGTGTACGGGGGGAGCTGCACCCAGCGGGGCGGTGGCCGAGCGGCCACTCGAGGGCACCGTGCTGAGAAGCAAGACAGAATCAACGATGAAAGGGCCAGGAGTGGGGGAGGCAGCAAAGATCAAGCTGCAGGGGAGGGGTCTGCGACAGGCGCATCGCTCCACTGGGCACCGCGGAACGCTCGGGTGGTTCTGACTTCATGTTTTACGTTTTATTTTTATCTATTTTTTTGAGACGGAGCCTGTGGCCCAGGCTGCGGTGCAGTGTCGCTATCTAGCTCACTGCAACCTGCACCTCCTGGTTCAAGCGACTCTCCTGCCTCAGCCTCCAGAGTAGATGGGATGACAGGTGCCCTCCACCACACCTGGCTGATTGTTATATTTTTAATAGAGAGGGTTTCCCCATGTTGGCCATGTTGGCTGGTCTCGAACTCCTGACCTCAGGTTATCTGCCGCGTTGCCCTCCCAAAGTGCTGGGATTATAGCCGCTGAGCCAGGCTCTGGATTCACTTTTTAAAAATTCTCCACGAGTGAGATCATGTGCTATATGCCTGTCTGTGCCTGGCTCATTTCCCGTAACCTGATGTCCTCCAGGCTCACCCGTGTTGTTGCAAATGACAGGATTTTATTCTTTTTATGGCTGAATAGTACTCCACTGCATGTAAAAAGTGATACATGCGTGAGGGGATGATGTGCTAACTCAGCTCCCTGAGTTGATCATTATGGAGCACAACTGTGTGGAAACATCAGATTGTACCCATAAATATGTACAATTACAATGTGTCCATTTCTAAAATGGTGGCTCGCTGTAGAGACCAAAGAAGCCTTCCACAGCTCCACGGGAGACCACAGACTGAGGAGCGGGCTGGGGCTCCGGGGCCTGGGCCTCTGGCGCTCACCACTGCCCTTCCCGGCCACAGCCCCCCCTGTCTTTCTGTCCGGCACGGCCCCTCCCCTCCCTGAAAGCCTCCTTCTTCCTCACTCAAACCACTCACGGCGCTTTCAGGCCTGACTAGAAAACGACCTGGGCTGTGAAGACCTGCGCACATTTACCTGCTGTCCTTAAAGGTTTCCCAGCAGGCGGATTCCCACAGGGCTGGGATCTCCAATTGTTTCTTCCTTCATCTGCTCCGAGCGCCCCGCAGGGCCCAGCACTGAGTTCTGCACGCAGGGAGTCCTCGTCTGCCAGACGCTGGGTCCCCACCTGGCGTCGGGCTCTGAGCGCTCGCCCCACCGTCCCGGGCTGCCGGTGCTCACTGGGTGCTCGTTCTCCTCAGGGTGCGCTTGCCAGTGACTGTTAGATCTGCGGCCTGAGGCGTGTCCGGGCCCAGAATGGTTTTCCAAGGGGAAGAAAGAAAGGTCCCCACGAGAGAACAGGGCTCGCCCATCCAGGGAGGAACAGTGCTCGGGGTCCTTTTCCGGCCTGCGCAGCTGCAAACGTCCTCCTCGCCCACCCTGCGGTCCCCTCTTTCTATCTCCTCCTGCCACAAGGGCCTGGGCGCTGTGCTGGGCCCCTGCCTCTGGTGTTTCCCTTTCCCCCACACGGAGCTCCTGAGGAAGCCATCAGGCTGAACTCTCCCCACAGGGTGCAGCCGAACGGGCACCCGACACCGCCAGGCAGACCGTGGTGTGAGGGTGCTCCCCTCATCCCTTCCACCCACAGCGGGCCGCCCCGTCCCTGGCACGCACGCTGTGAGCACACACGTCCCGGGCGCACAGGGAGCCGGGGACCCCGTATCAGCTCAGCTGCCCATCAGGGGATGACCTTAGTCCCTCCCTTCTCTGGGCCTCGGCATTCCCAGCTGTCTGATGAGACCTCTGGACTCAATGAATTTGGCTTTCCTTTTAGCTGGAAGGTCCGTGTTCACCAAGTTGTCATTGGTGTCACTCAAGCGGCTGCTCCTGCGTCCCCTAGCCCCACCCACACACCCACCCCATGGCTAGAGGGGGAACGAGCAAGTGCGGGTGAGTAGCCCCGTCAGGAACTGCTGGCCTCGCTGGCGTCGCCACCAAGAGCCCCTGGACACAAAGCCCTCCGTGGACTCCCTCAGGCTTGCCTGGCAACGCACAGGGGCTGGTGCCCAGACACACGCTTCCCGTGGTGCCCCTCGGCTGACTACAGGGCAACTTTGGAACTATCCCACAGAAAAGACTTCATTAGATCTCGTTCTCCTCAAGTCCCTTTGGGGAGAGGGGCCCGTAGAGGGAGAGGGCTCATTTTCTGGTTGCATTAGCCATCAGCCATTAGCTCCAGAAGTCTGGGCCCTAAAGTCCCGGGCGGTGCGGGAGGGCGGGTGAGCATCTCCTTCACCCCAGAGGCTGCTCCTGCCCTTGCCAGGCCTGACCTCAGAGGAGCTGATCACATGGGGTGTTTTCTCCCCAAGACTCACAGAGACACGCAAAACATCAAGTAGAAAGGTAGGTGTTCCTTCCCCTGCAGAGGTCTCCACACAGAAGCGGCCACCTCCCGTGCCTGGCCCCCAGAAGGTCCTCACCTGAGCCCTCCTGTAGCACCAACACAGGGCAGTGCTGAGCCTCTGCACCCCCTCCCACTTCCCTAAGGCATGGCTCATGGGTCAACTGTCCTGGCCCAGAGAGGTTTTAGCCAGCAACATGTGGCTCCGAAGGTGGCTTTCCTGTGGCTGCTGGAACAAATTAAAACACAATGGTTGTCTTCAAACCCCAGAAATTTGCTCACAGTTCTTGAGGCCAGAAGTCTCATATCAAGGTGCTGGCAGGGCCACGTTCCCTCAAAACGCACCACATGGAGTCCTTCCTGGCCTCTTCCGGCTCCCGGGGCCGCACTCCAGCCTCTGCCTCTCTCTTCCCGTGGTCTCTTTTGTGCCTTTCCCTTTTCTATCTCCTCTAAGGACATTCACTGGATTTCAGCCCTGCTCAGATGATCTCCTCATGAGATCGTTGATTGCATCTACAAAGACCGTTTTCCCAATCATGCCACATTCACAAGGTATGGGGGTTAGGAAATGGACGTATCTTTTTGGGAGGCTGCTGTTCAACTCATAACACACACTGCATTGCCCCGCTCCCCCAAACTGCCAGCCAGATTCTGCTGTTTGCTCATGCTTTGTGGTAATAACAGCAGCAGCAACTCCGATAGGTAATTCATTGAGGGCTTACTAACTGCCCGGCGTCATGATAAGCCCTTAACATATTAACTCATTTAATTGTCACCACAACCCTGTGAAGGGGTTACTACTCTCTCCAAACTGCAGTTGCAGAGACAAGGATCAGAGAGGAACATGTTGTTGGTAGCAGGTGAATATAGAACTCAACTCCTGGGAGAGTGGACATAGACAAAGGCAAGAGACAGAGCTCTTGTCCCTGGAATTGAAGGGGGTGCGGATCCAAGGAAGGTGATAGAGGAACTCTGCCTGGCACCACTCTGCTCCTTCTAGCTGTGTTACCCCAGGCCAGGGCCTGGCCGTCTCTGAGCCTCTGTCTAGGGTGAGGTCTGGGGTAGACTCTTCCTGGCGCAGGCCTGGGTTAAGGACACTGGTTCTTAACCCTGGATGCATATCAGGATCTTTTCAAAATCCCTATGTCCAAGCCACTCCCCAAGCCAACTACAGCAGAGTCTCGGGGAGCAGGGGGTGGGATCCTGGCACATGGGTGGCTTTGACGGCTCCCGGATGATTCCAGTGTGTGCTCCAACCCAAGAACCCCTGCTTAAGTCTGTCCATTCTCTCTCTGCCTCATCATGTCCAACAGGGAAGCTGAGGCTCTGAAACTCTCTGTGTCCCTGACCCCCAGTAGTTACTGTATAGTGGAGAGGTGTGCCTAACTTGATGCAGGTGAGGGATACCTGGGGCTGCAGCATGGGTTGGGGTGGGACAGAAAATGGGAAACGAATCCCTGGAGGGAGTGGGAGTGGCTGGCCAGCCTGCCAGAGACCCCTGATGTGAGTTCAGTCTCTGGCAGGTGCAGCCCAAGAGAGCAAAGGCCTGAAGGGATGATGCACGGTGAGTTCTGGGTGTCAGACAGTGGGACACAGCAGGACACAGGAACTCCCACCATGTGACTTCTGGGAAGAAGGGCTGGGCAGGATATGATGGAGGATTCATGCCAATCAGGACACAGAGATGCTGTGCTGGCCTGGTCCTGGCCTTTCCATCGCAGCGTTGACAGCTGGGGTGGTCCAAAGCCCGGGAAGGAGCTGATGGGAGGACTCTGTGTGAGGTTTGGGAAGATTCTGGCACAGACTCAGCTGACACCAATCGACCAAACAGCTCAGGCTGCTGGGGCTGCCCCAAATCTGGACTTCAGTGCCCTGGTTGGAGAAAGCAACCAGGAGAAGCACAGAGGAAAAACCCTCCTCCTCTTTTCCAAGAATGAGAACGGGGACTTCTCTGACCATTTGGGAACTGGGTTTTTAAGAGGTTAGGAACTATTCTTTTTTTTTTTTTTTTAATAGAGACAGGGTTTCACCATGTTGGCCAGGCTGGTCTCGAATTCCTGACCTAAAGAAATCCACCTGCCTCGGCCTCCCAAAGTGCTGGGATTACAGGCGTGAGCTACCGCGCCCGGCCAGGAACTATTCTTAAGGAAAAGAAAAACAAGCCTGGCAGCCCCACTTAGAACACTCATTTTATAGTGAAACTTTGTTGTCTCTCTCTTCCTGTCTTCTTTTCTCTGCTAAGCCAACTGTATCTCCTCTCTGTCTTGCTGTCTAGATGTCTCTTCCTGTTGCATCTTTTTCTGCCTCTCTCTGTGCATCTGACTCACTCTCTACCTCTCTTTCTCTGTCTCACTCTATCTTTATCTCCTGCGATCTCCATCAGATCCCAGGGTCCCGGTCCAGCCCTTGCTAAAGTCCAAGGGGAGTGGGTGGACGAGCGGAAAGAACACTCTGGGGGCCCACGAGCAGTTAGTATTGCTTATTCAGCAGTAACTGTCTTACGCAGCTTACTTAAACTCGCTTTCTCATTAGCAGCTGACTCCGACGCTGTCCACCCTGTCCCGGCTGCTCAGCTGGCCACTCCCGTGCACAGTTGCGCAGCTAGCTCTCTCCTGCCTTTAGGGTCAGCAGCTTAACGCTTTCTCTCTCTGGGCACACTCAAGCCAAATGATGTCCTGGCTCCCTCCTGTCTGTCTGCAAGATGGCCAGCTTTGGCTTTCTCTCTTTCTCTCGGTACCCGTGTGCCCAACATGTCAAGCCATGTCGAGCTGAGCCGAGACCCCCAAGAGCCGAACCCTGTGCATAGCATCAGCAGGACAATTATACCTTTTCCAGACCATAGTAGCTTAGCGCCAAGTATAAACTTACACAAACAGGTTATAAAACAAGTGGAGGTGTGCACTTCTGCACAAACTTGCTGAGTCACGCAGGCCTGGATATCCACCCTGGCCTATTCTTTGACCAAAGCACATCCCTGTACCTTACAATCTCTTTTTTTTCTGTTTCGGCCTCTCTCCCATTCTGAGTTTTCTGACTCCTTTTTTTTTTTTTTTTTAAGACTCTGAAAGCCCATAGAAGCAAGAATGTTAGTGCTGGAGAGAGAACGAGACTTCACTCCTAGAGCAAGCTGGTGCATGTGTGGGGCCCACAGCCCTGGCCCCTGGTCCCCAGGCTGGGCTTTTCCCCTAGCACTAAACGGCCACCCATCACTGGTTATCAGGATTGTTGGTGCACAGCTGGCTGAGGCCAGGTGCCAGGCACAGGACTCCCTGAGATGGGCCAGAGGCTGAGCCCAGTGCCACATCCGATCTTGTCCTCCCAGCTGGAGTCACAGCTCTCCACGCCCACAGCTCTGGCCTTCCAAGTCCTGTTTCTGGGAAGCCAGATTGAATTAGCCGCTGGGCCCATCTGGTCAGCCTTCGGCCTAATACCGTCTGGCAGCTCATGCCTCAATGCCAACCCCAGCCCCTTGGCCTCATGGCCAGAAATCCAATTTACCGAAGCTTAATTGAGCCCCCGACTCCCTGGAGCACTGGCCCTCAGGCCCTCCTGCTCAGCTAGCAGCAGATTTTCCGGTGATTAGGAAAGGAAGGGGAAAAAACGGCAGGAGCCAAGTTAATTTCAATTACCCTCATTTTCTCCCCGGAGCAGCACACACCCCTTGCTAAGTGCGTCTTTATGTCAGCTGCAGTGAAAGCTGATGAGTATGAAGCATTAGAGCTCTGGGTGTCCCAGACACCTTGCATTTTATCTGCTGACTCCAGAGAGCAGACTGTGCCCCCCACCTGTTGGTCCTCAGCATTTAGTCCTATTTTACGGAGCCCCGAGAAGCAAGCTCAGATACAGTCAATGCCCATGAGGGAAAAGGGAGGAATATTTTAAGTCTTTTCAGATAATTGTGGATAATTTTCTTAAATACTACACCAAAACTCAACAAGTAGTACTTGTTACAGGTTAATTGCAATGTGGATTCGGAAACCATATCAATAAAATTTCAATACTTTGTGACTCTAAAATCCACGTCTATCTTGCACTTCAGATGGATTTTTTAACCTATGCGTGATTTTACAGAATTATGCATTGGTCATGTGGAAAAGATTGTTCCTCTGAGTTACACAGATCTTTCAGTTGTTGATGCATCTTATCATACGGTATTTTTAACAATCATTACTACCACAATCGCATCAGAAAAGTATTGGAAAGATGTTAAGCTTGTGGTAGTAAATACAAATTTTCCAAAATTCTCATCTTCACTTGAAAGCTCAAATGTTATCATTGCCTATAAGGACTTTCAGTTTTCCTTGAAGTGGCAAGCTTACTTTGTTCATTTTTTAGACAATAACCCATCTCTGAATAACTAGTTTGTCCACCATCCTTTCAAGCCAAAATGGTGTTTCATAAAAAATGCAACTAGTTCAAGGACTGCACAAATGTTTTTCTTTTAGATATTTATCATATTTTGGTATGAAACCAAAGTGCTTTATGTCTACCTCCCATTTCTTCACATGGAGTATTTAAAAGATGTGAACTCAGAGGTTGAGATTTAACAAAATTAATACATATATATTTGCTTTATCGAGGGCAGTTGGGGATGAAATGCTAAGTTCCACTTGCTGTAAGTGTGTGATGATGGAGAATACTATGACACCAGAATGGTTTGGTGCCACTGCCTCGATGTGGGTTAGGACACTTGCAGTTTTACTCCCCTTTGCTTTTGCATGATCTATGCAAAAGGCTAACATAACGGTCTACTACGAAAATAACTTTGACCTTGTAGATCCTCTAAAAAGGCTTTGGGGACCTCCAGAATTTCACGAGCCACCCTTTGAAAACCACTGCCCTAAAGCAGTGCTCATCCAACTCCAGAATACATACCAAGTCACCTGGAAGCTGATTAATATGCAGATCTCAGACCCTACCTCCAGAATTCTGAATCTGTCTTTCTGGGATGGCAGAATCTAGGTTTCTGCATTTCTAACAAGCTTGCAGGCGATGTTGATGAGGCAGGTCCAACAATCAAATTTCTTTGTTTGTTTTGAATTTTTATTTTTTTATTTTTTGTAGTGACGGGGTTTCACCTGTTGCCCAGGCTGGTCTTGAGCTCCTGAGCTCAAGTGATTCCCCCGTCAATCTGCTAAAGTGCTCAGATCATAGGGGTGAGCTGCTGTGCCTGGCTGGGAACCAAATTTTGAGTAGAAAGATCCTAAAGCACACCACACTTCTTAAAATATTTTCATAGAATGTTAGCAAGTTTAAAGACATTTGGGAAGAACTGGATTAATCAAAATTATACAAGTTTATTGACTGCGGGACTTCGCGGAGCCTTCAATACGGCAATGTAAATTGGGACTCCTTAGGACAGGCATTGAGTGCTCTGGATAATTGTGGATTATTTGGTTTGGAATGCTTTTTCAGGGCCGGTAGCAGGAGCTTACGAGTTAGTGTGTCTCAGAGCATGCTTTCTGAGCCACTTCTCTAATAGCTTATGGATCAACTCCCTGAGACAACAGAACAGACCATCCCTGTCTCCCCCTCGTCCCCTCTCCCTCCCAGGCCAGCTCTGCTCTCCCTCACACCTCATCTACATCTCTGGGGAGGAGGAAGTGGGGACCACCCAATTGAACTGTTGGACCGCATCATACCACACTTGGTACACTGCGTTTTGTTTCATTTTAGATTTATCAGTCTGTGGTAGACTTATTTCAAACATGGATCATCAAAATCAAGGGATGGTGTTCAATACGTCCCTTGGTGTATTTTTCAGGTTCTTTTCTTCTTCTTTTTTTGAGATGAAGTCTTGCTCTGTCCCCCAGGCTGGAGTGCAGAGGTGCAATCTCATATTGCACAATTCATTTGGCTTCTAGGGCAGGGTCAGTTATGGGGGATCAGGGAGCCCCCTCCCATGGTGATACAACTCTACAGGCATCTGGATCGCAGACAAAGGCTCACCTGAGAGGGAGGCTGCTACGAAGGAATCCCAGTAACCAGAACCAGTGGAGGCGGGAGGGAAGAAGCCACGAGGGTACAGAACTCAGCCTCTGCCTGGTGATGGGGACCGCTGCCTCCAGACAGAAGGGCTTGGGAGCAGCTCAGCCAGAGGGGCCTTAGACTCGTGTGTGCACAGAGACATAGACGTGGGCTGAGCAGGCAGGAGCCACCAAACGTGAGCTCGCTCTGCTCTGCCTTTCTTCAGGCCCCGGCCATTACTGGAGTGAGGACTGAGGCCTCAGCAGATTCTGCAACCATCCAGATATTCTATGCCAGCTGCCAGGGAACCCCTGAATTTCAGCTAGGTTCTTCCCTTTGGAGGCATTCGTGTGGCCATTAAAAAAGCAAAAGGACTGCACAACGTGATAAGTATATAGGACACTGTGGAGGACAGAAGAGGAACCTATCGTAGAACGGGCAATCACACAGGGCTGTCTGGAGGAGGTAACGCTGGAGCTCCTGCAGGAAGGTGGGTGGTAAGGAAATGGGAGTCCAGGAGAGCTACCCTGATGGTTTCCGTCCACATGCGAGGAAAAAACAAGAGTGGGGGCATAAGTAATCATTCTCTTGACAGATGGATTCAAGCTATCCAGGAACAGAAGGGGGAAAAGAGTGCTCCAGGCCAGGGCCCAGCATGAGCTGACATTGGGAGGCATCTAAGAGCGCGGCTCACTGAGAAACTACAAAGAGATGAGGCTAGAGATACAGGCAGAGTCCGGCTCACAAAAGGCCTTGAATGTCATGGCAGATTTGATCCTGCTGGCTCTAAAGGTCAACCGAGGAGTTCAAACAGGGATCTACACCCAGATCCGTGCTTTTGGAAGGTCGCCCTGGCTGTGGCAGCATGTGCTGGGGACGAAGGGGCTGAGGGTTGCAAGGCCACAACGATCGCAGGCAGGAAAACGAGACAGAGCTAGGGCAGCAGCTGTGGGGATAAATGGGATTCAAGATGGGAACTGAGAAGGCACATTTATATCCTCTCCTTCCATTCAACTGATGGACCAGTGTTTTAAACAGTCTAAGCCCCAACAACAAAGAGGACGGGCCGGGCGCAGTGGCTCACACCTGTAATCCCAGCACTTTGGGAGGCCGAGGCAGGCAGATCACCTGAGGTCAGGAGTTTGGGACCAGCCTGGCCAACACGGTGAAATCCCATCTCTACTAAAAGCACAAAAATTAGCCGGGTGTGCTGGTGCCCACCTGTAATCTCATCTATTCCAGAGGCTGAGACAGGAGAATCGCTTGCACCTGGGAGTCAGAAGTTGCAGTGAGCCGAAACCATACCACGGCACTCCAGCATGGGCGACATAGGGAGACTCTGCCTCAGAAGGAAGGAAGGGAAGGAAGGAACAAAGAGGACAGAAGGCAGTCGTTAGCAGACAAGCGATTTCACCTGGAAGATGAAAAGGAGTTAGAGACCTGTGGGGTACATTAGTGGGCACAGAAGCCCAGAAAACATGCAAAGGGGTTGGAGTGAGCCATCTGCCTGTGAGAACCTCAGGGAACCTCTGGGCTCCAGCACAGGTATCACAGAGGCGAAGTGAAATGGGGCTGGAAAAGGCAGAATAAATGAAGATCCAGGTGTACACAGTTAATGTCCCTTCCCCCAAGTCGTGAGTGCAGCCAGGCACTGACCCCAAGGAAAAAAAATCACAGACTCTCTCCAAAGAGAACTGTGTCCACTGCCTGGTGAGATGGGTGCCACTAGTGGAGTGGTCGGCACCCTTGAGGAAGCCCTCCTTACCATGGCATTTAGGAATCCATGAGTGTAATGACTGGTTCCCGCTCTGAGCTCTGCCCACATGCATATAACCCCCATCAGCCTGTGCACAAAATCCCTTTAGATACGGAAAGACACCAGGTAGCCCCAGATATTTCAGAAAAGCTTCCAAAGTGAAGGAGAACGAGCCAAATAAGTCCTCAGAGAACATTTGGAGAATCAAAGATTAAAAAGAAAGAAAATGTGTATCCTCAGGAAAGTTCAAGAAAATACTACAAGTTTAAAAAAAAACACACAAGATGTTAAGAAAAAAGGAACAGTTAGAGAAGCAATTATCTTTTTAAAGTTTGTGGTAAATACACAATATAAAATTCACCATTTAACCATTTTTAAATGTACAATTCACTGGCTGCATTAGTTCATTTTCACACTGCTGTAAAGATACTACCTGAGACTAGGTAATTTACAAAGGAAAGAAGTTTAACTGACTCACAGTCCCACGTGGCTGGCGAGGCCTCAGGAAACTTACCATCATGGCAGAAGAGGAAGAGGAAGGGAAAGCAAGGACCTTCTTCACGTGATGGCAGGAGAGTATGCGTCAGCGCAGAAAAAGTTACTAGTTATAAAACCGTCAGATCAGATGAGAAGTCATTCATTATTACAAGGGCAGCATGGGGAACACTGCCCCCATACTCCAATCATTTCCCACCAGGTCTCTTCCTAAACACCTGGGGATGACAATTCAAGATGAGATTGGCTCAGGTCACAAAGTCTAACCATATCAGTGGGCATTAAGGATATTCACATTGTTCTAAAACTGTCATCAACAACCATCTCCAGAACTCTTTTTTATCTTGAAAAACTGAAACTCTGTACCCATGAAGCAATAACTCCCCATCCCTAACTGTCCCCGATCCTGGCAACCACCATTCGTTCTGTCTCCATGAATTTGACTACTCTAAGTATCTCATATGAGTGAAATCATACAGTAACTGTCTTTTGTTACTGGCTTACTTCACGTAGCATAATGTCTTCAAGACTCACTAATGTAGCATGTGTCAAAATTATCTTCCTTTTTAAGGCTGAATAATATCCATGGTATGGATATATAAAATTTTGTTTATTCATCTGTCTATGTACAGTTGAGTTATTTCTACCTTTTGGCTATTGTGAATAATACTACTGTGAACATGTGTGTACAAACATAAAAGAAGTAACTTTTTACAATTAAAAATATGATTACCGAAATAAAACTTTTGCTAGATGGCTTGGAAAACAAAATCAATGGAATGTCTAGAATGCAGAACAAAACATCAAAAAGAAAAAAATACAAGAGGACCAATAAAATACTTCAAGGACCGATTCAAGTTCAACATCCTACCAGTTGACACTCTAAAAAGAGAACAGTGAAAAACAAAGGGCGAGGGGTTATCAAAGAAATAATAAAAGAAAATTTCCTAGAGCCATGGGTTAACCGTGTTGAAGCCCAGCCATGTGTCACGCACTGTGAGGATACTGGAGCCACCTACATACAGCTAACGCCTGGTCCTGCACGTGGCACTGAGAATCCTGGGAGAGAGACAGACACCAAACGGTTGCATGAATTATTGTAAAATTACAGATAGAATGCAGAGCACAAAGGAACCTATAAAAACTTAGGTCAAGGAAGAGCTTCCTGAGACAGGGACATCCAAGCTCAGGAGTGACCAGGCAGGAGAGAAACGGAGGAGTTTTGGGAGAGGGAACGTCATCTGCAAAGACTGTGGCGGGAGGAGCATGATGAGTCTGAAGAGCTGAAAGACCTGCCTGGCTGGAGCTAAGAAGAGGCTTCCTGGTGGTGAGCGGGACGTGAGGGCTGGAGCCAACCACGTCAGGCTCTGAGCGCCCAAGGGGGAAGCCAGGTTTTTTGTTTTGTTTTGTTTTTCGTTTTTTGGGGTTTTTTTTTTTTTTTTTGAGACAGTCTCGCTCTGTCATCCTGGCTGGGGTGCAGTGGCGCGATCTCGGCTCACTGAAACCTCCATCCACCTCTCTGGTTCAAGCAATCCCCTGCCTCGGCCTCTTGAGTAGCTGGGATTACAGGCACGTGCCACCACATCTGGATAATTTTTGTATTTTCAGTTGAGATGGGGGTCTCACCATCTTGTACAGGCTAGTCTTGAACTCCTGACCTCATGATCCACTCCCCTCGACCTCCCAAAGTGCTGGGATTACAGGCATGAGCCACAGCACCCGGCCAGAAGCCAGGTTTTAGAGATAAAAACAGGTCCCTAGGGAGACAGAAAACGCTTTCTATTCCTTCTGGACACCAGAAACGAAGCACAAGTTAAATCCTCAGCAGCCGCCCACTTCTCTAGTGCTGGATGGGACTTCCTGCTCCACTGCAGAGAGCTCCATCTGGCCCTGCCCTGGGCAGCACAAGGGGCAAAGTGCGGCTCAAGCCCGGGAAAGGCTGGAATCAGCGCCTTAGGCTACATCACAGGTGTTTTGGTTTTTAAAACTTGGCTGAAGGACTTGGGTGACTGAAGGGTGAGCAAGAGGAAAGTTCTTTGGATTCCTGGGTGCACATTTAGGCAATTTCAGTATTCCATGTATGAGTGTGACTGTGATGCATACGGATGCATTCATTTTGCACATCTGATTGTTTCTTTAGGATGTATTTCGAGAGATAAAATTTCTGGTGCAAACAGATGGGGCATTTTTAGGGCTTTGGCCCCGCAGAGCCGTCGTTCCAGTTTACAACCCCAGCAGATGCGTGTCTGTTTACTCACACTGTCCTCTGTCCAGCTGTCATTACTACCATATCTTTCTGATTGCTGCCAATTCGGCAGGCAAAAAGAGGTATGTTGCAATTTTAGCTGTATTTCTGCTCCTCCTCCTTTCTTTTTCCTCCTCCTCTTCCTCCTCTTTCTTCCTCCTCATCCCTTTCTTTTTAAGACAGGGTCTTGCTGTGTCCCCCATGCTGGAACGCAGTGGCTCAATCACAGCTAACTGCGGCCTGCACTCAGGCAATCTTCCTGCCTCAGTCTCCAGAGGAGAGGGAACTACAGGTGTGCACCACAATGCCCAGCTACTTAAAAAAAACGTACAGAGGGTTAGTTGCAGTGGCTCATGCCTCTAATACAAACACTTTGAGAGGCTGAGGCGGGCAGCTTGCTTAAGTCCAGAACTTTAAGGCCACCATGAGCAACATGGTGAACACACAGAATACAACAGTCAGCCGGGTGTGCTGGCGGGCACCTGTAGTCCCAGCTACTTGGGAGACGGACGCAGGATCGCTTGAGCCTGAGAGGCAAAGGTTTCAGTGAGCCGTGATCACACTGCTGCACTCCAGCCTGGGTGACAGAGTGAAACTCTATCTCCAATCTCCAAAAACAGTTTTTTTTGGTAGATAAGGGGTTTCACTTTGCTGCCCAAGCTGGTGTCAGACTGCTAGCTCCAAGCAATTCTTATGCTTCGACCTCCCAAAGTGCTAGAATTACATTCACGACTCACTGTGTTTGGCCACATTTCTTTTATTACTCTCACGGTTACAGTGGTCTCATGTATTTACTGGTCATTTCTACTTTTTTATTTTATGAGACGGAGTCTTGCAACCTCTGCCTCCCAGGTTCAAGCAATTCTCCTGCCTCAGCCTCCCAAGTAGCTGGGACTACAGGTGCCCGCCACCACGCCTGGCTAATTTTTGTATTTTTAGTAGAGACGGGGTTTCACCATGTTGGCCAGGCTGGCCTTAAACTCCTGACCTCAGGAGATCCACCCACCTCGGCCTCCCAAAGTGCTGGGATTACAGGTGTGAGCCACCCCGCCCAGCCATTTCTACATATTTTTAAACTACATATCCATGTCCTGTGCCCATTCCTATTGGGAATATGTCTTTTTCCTACTGATTTGTGTAAGGCCGGTTGCCTTGCAGGGAGCTCGGATGCACCCCCTCCACCCCCCCCCCACTCCTTTTTTCCCTTTTACAAGCCCCGAGCAAGCTCAGACATGCCCCGAACAAGCTCAGACATGCTCGGGCATGTTCCCCTCTCCCTTTCTCACACAGCCTGGTCTTCCCTTAAAGAGCCCAGTATGCAAACAAGGTGCTAAAACCATAGCTTCCTAATAACCAATAGCAGCTGAGTCTTAACAACCAATAGCAGCCGAGTCTTAACAACCAATAGCAGTCGAGTCTTAACAACCAATAGCAGGCAAGTAATTCCCACCAATAACAAGCCAAGTCCTAGGTCAAGGCTTGTAACTTACCCAATAGCAGTCTTGCTCTCCCACAACCAATCGAGCTGTTTCACTCCCTATAAAAACCCCCTGTCTAAAAATAGACTCACGGTCTAACAATAGACTCACTATAAAAACTCCCTGTCTAAAAATAGACTCACTCCCTATAAAACCCCCTGTCTGAGAGGCGTCTGTTGGACTTCTCCGGCCCCTCCTGTCCAGACCGCAGAACCTCACCCGGGAGCCTGAATAAATTCCCTTGCATTGGATTATTTTTGTGCTGGCCTCAGTTTCTTCATTTTATCCTCGGAAACAGACCTCACAGTATGTACTGTATAATTTTGTTTATACAAAATTCTAGCAAGTGCAAACTAATCTATGGAGAAAGCAGATCAGTGTTTGCCTGGGACAGGAGAGGAGAGAGTGATGGGTGACAAACGGGCATGAGAAAACTGGGGGGGATTATGGAAATATTTGCTGCCTGAATTTTGGCTTCATGAGTGAACACAAACATCAACACCAATCAAGTTGTACATTTTTAAAGTGTACAGTTTATTGTACTCAAGTTATCCATCCATAAAGTTGGCAGTGGGGGAAACTCTTAAAACTGGATGAAATGAATCTATAACATTAGAAATTAGAATAGTGGCTCCATTTGGGAGGGTGGGGACCGGAGGAAGTACAGGTGGTCTTTTGGGGTGCTGGTAATGTTCTGTGTCTTGAGCTAGATGCTGGTTACATAGGTGTGTTCTGTTTGTGAAAATTTATTGAGCTGAACATTTATTTGTGAACTTTTCTATACATACATCTCAACTAAAAGTTTTTTTTACAAAGCTCTTTGACCAGGCCTTAGATGAGTGCAATAGTTACAGACAGTATGGGGATGATCTGGACTCCGGGATCTGCCTGTCTAGATTTCACATTGCTTATTTTTCACAGTAGGTGTAAGAAAGACACTCTTGATTTCCCTGTTTAACAGATGAAAAACATGAGGCACAGAGAGGTTAAAGAGTAGCTAGTAAGCTGCAGATTGCAAGCCTAGGACACCTGATGCTATGACTCACCTCTGCCGTCTCTCCTAATCCAGGCTTTCCCTGATGCACTGAACATAATGCCCAGCAAATAGGAAAGCACTGAATACATGTTCTTTGCTGTCATTGTTATTGTTTAAAGTGTCTCCATTGCAAATGCTTCCAACAAAGGGAACAGAAGGAAATCAGGCCCCATCAGGGCAGACTTAAAAAATCAACATTTGCCCTTAAGTGGAGCACCGGCAATGTTGCCTCAATTCTCTTTGAGTATTAGGCTTCCCCATCAACATGCCAAAACACTGGTACAGAGCGTTAGCCTGCCTCTCTCCCACATAAGTTCATCCAGAGCACGGATCCTGGCTTCATCCATCCCTGAAGCACATGGCCTGGCACAGATCTGCGTCTTTATGCTATGTGAACCAGTGAAAGGGGGAATTGGAATAGACAGGTTCTCAGGTCTCTTTTTAGCCCCTGAGGGTCTGGAATCCTTGAAGCCCTGAGCTGCTTCTGCACAGCCTTTCATCCTGGAGCCCATTGCAGCCCATCCCTTCTATGGTGCTGTGCTGGTGCTGGAGACGGTGAGTGCTCTGGACAGCAGATGCTGAGATGCAGTTAAGAACGGAAGAAGGTTCCGTGGGGAGCGATAATCACTGTGAAAGATAAGAGGGGGAGGTAGCTGGATTGGACCGGGGAAGACTTCAGATTGCCACACAGATCTAACAAAAGTCTCAGCCAACCCCACAGGAGGCCTTGGAGTCTTGAGTTGAGCAAAAATGGCAGGCCCTAGGACTCTCCCTGTGCTCAGTAGTTTGTCTGGGGGCTGCCCAGGAAGTGTGGCCTCTACTCAAAAGCTGGGGTGACGCCTGAAGACACTAGCCACTGAAGGCAGGCAGCTAACTGCATTCTTGCAGCTGGGGAGATTTGAACATCTCACAGTGGTCACATCACCAAGGGAAGATATACACCCAGCAGGTTTCCCACCAGCACCACCAGCCTTTGCCTGGCTGCTAGCGGACAGCTGGGGAGCCAGGTGAGGCAAACCAAGGCTCCGCTGCTAAGTGGCCAAATAGATTTGAAGCCAAGTCAATCCAACCATAAGTTTTTGTAATTTCTCCCAGGCGCCGACCCCTAGTGCCGCCATCCCTTCTGAGCACTTACTGAGCGCCACGTCACTGTGCTACATGTTCTACCCACATTACCTTGTTGAAGCATCAGGACAGCCTTTATAGATGAGGAAAATGAGAACGTAACTAGTCCGAGGTCATGGAGCTCCAAAATGGCAGAACCAGAATGGGTACCCTTGTCTGTTGACCGCACTCCCTTCATTACCATCTACAGATGGAAAGCTGTGGAGTCACCAGGCTGACAGCAGCAGGCCCTGAGATGCCACCAACCCAGATGGTGAGGCCTCAGATGCAGCTGGCCAGAGGGGTGGGAACCAGCTGTTCTCTGTCTCAAGCCTTTCAGGCTGAGTGGCTGCACTACCCAGGTCTCATGTCTGCATCAGCCCTGACCCGTGTCCTCAGGCCCCAGTGGCAGAGCCACCAATGCTGCTGGCTCTGTGCCCTCAGCTGCTGTGTGCCCCAGACACTGCTGAGCATCTTAGTGTGCAGGCTGTGCCCAAGGAGAGAGGGGGCAGGTGGAAGGTGGGAAAGGGGAAGAGCAGAGCACAACAGGGCCTGGGAGACTATGGCCCCAGGACCCAGCCGAGGCCAGATACAGGCAGGAATCACGCTGCACCGCCTGCTGCAGCTGTGATCAAGTTACAGGTGAAGGACCTGTGGGCTTAGATGCTTGATAATCGTGGGTTCAAACTCCAGCTTCAACACCCTCCCTCCCTATCAGCTTTCTTGCTGGAAGATGAGGCAGCAGCTTCTTGTGAGGATAAAATGAAGTATCTAGCACCAAGTAGCTACCAGCTATATTGTGGCTCCCTCACCACCTGCCCTAAGAGATGAGGACCCAAGACCCTGCCCTGTGCCTGCAGCCCTTTCAGGCTAGGGTGGGGCAGATGTGAGCCATTAAAAAATAAAAGTTCTGCTAAGGGACTGAAGGAAGCGGCCTCGCTCTGGAGCTGAAGAGGGGAAGGCTACCCAGGGTGGGGCATCCTGGTTCACCGGTGTTCCCAGGGCCCAAGAGCGCTGGCCACTTACGTCTTCCTCAAAGGAAGTGTCAGGATTCAGCCAGGGAGGAAGCGGAACCACATGGATTATGGGCGAAGGGATTTATTGCACCATTAGACCTTACATGATTGCAGAGGGGCTGGGAAGTGGAGGTGTGGGGAGGGAGCTGGAGGGTCAGAGAAGGGATCACCAATCGGTCAATCTGAGAAGCTGAAAATGTCCAGCAGCTGGTGGAACCACCAAGGGCAGGCCCTGGAGAGGTCTCTGGGCAGCAGAGGTTGCACATCTGTGGGTCTGCCACAGAGGGCCTGGTGGTGGGCTTGGGGTCAGTGCAGGACAGAGGGTCAGCAGTCGGGGAGAAGAGCTGGACTCACAGTGAGGACAGCCTGGTACCTGCCAGCACCACTACCTCTGCACTGCTGAAACCAAGGGGTGAATTTGACAAGGTCTGCCTGCCCTGCTTGCTTTTTGTTTCTGTTTTTTTTCTTTTTCCATGAACCCTAAGGCCACAGTACGCTGAATGCTGAAACTCAACCTTCACTGGCTACTTTATAGATAACATTCGTAGGTCACCGCAGTAATGGTTGCTTCAGCTGTTTTTCAGGAACTTGGGCCACCTCCTATCCAGTTCAAACCAGTTGAGACCACTGACCCTTCAACTGGTCCTGTGCAAAGGCCCAAGAAAAGGTGCATTTTGATGTCAGAGGGCCAAATACTCCACCTTCAGAGCCCCAACTTCACCTTCAGATCACACTAATGCCACCTTTTTCTGCACGTGCATCCCATGAAGTGCCATGAAGCCCAGCTAGACTTCTCAGAATGAACCTCTGACTTCATTGTTCCCACTGCCAGTCACCTCTCCCCACACCTTACACCATCACACTTCCCTAACCCATGAGCAACCCTAAGCCTTATCTCTGGGGAGGTGGATTTGAAAGCTGTTCTCCCGCCTCCTCGTATGGTGGCCTTGTCAATAAATCTTTTTTTCCTTTTGCAGAACCTGTGTCTTAGTGATTGACTTACTGTGCACAGGCAAAATGGCCCTAGACCTGGCCAGTGGCCACAGCCGCCTCAGACAGCAATGGCTGCCTCTTTCCTTCTGCCTTCCACATCACGCGTAAATGCCCCTTTTGATCACCTCTTCCTGTGGGAGGCTCCTCCTCAAGAAGCACCAGCACTGATGGGGAAGCCAGAGAAAGGCAATTCAGGATGGGAGTAGAAAGCCAGGAGTGTGGAGACCAACTTCTGCTAAGCCCTTACTCCTCTGGTTAGAGAGGCCGGAGCCCAGGGCATCAGCCACGGGTCTCAGGACAAACCCTGGCCCAGGAAAACAGCTGGAGGACTCCTTGGACACCATGAGATTCACCGTCTCACTGCACAGATGGGGAAGCTGGGCTCCGACTTCTGCTGTGGATTTCGGCAGGTCCCAGGCCGCTAACTCCGTCCTCTCTGGCCAGCGCCACTGCAGCCTGGGCCTCAGCTGGTAAAACCAAGTAGGCTCACTCACTGCCAAGGCAACTGTAACAAGGGCACACAGCCGTCGTGGGCAGAGCCCCGGGCCAGGATGTCAGCCAGTCTGGCCTGTGGACAATTGCTCAGCCTGCAGCTGGGGCCTGGCTAAGTTGGACAAGGGGCCGGGTGCACAGCAGGGAGGACGTCTGTTCATCTCCACAGCCGTCCTCCTCCTGGCACTCAGCAAAAGGCACTCCTTCAAGAAAATAACATTTGTTATTAAACATTTCAAAGCTACATAAATCTATAGGAGCCCATATAACAAACACCTGGGAACCACTATCCGGGGTTGTTAGAACATACTCACATGTAGTCATATTTGCTTCAGACCTTCTTTTCTCATTTTAGGAACTAAAGCAAATTTATTTATGAAATAAAACCCCCAGAACCTCCCCCCAGGCTTATTCCTCTTCCCATCGCCACGGGTAACCACTCTTCTGAATTTAGAGTTTCTCTCCTATGTACAATTTTATAGTTCTGTAACTTAGGTGGGTAACTTTAAACATATTTTTAAATGTTAGCTAATGTGTATATGTCCATGTATATTATATGTGATTTGTACATAATGTTCAAAACTTACTTTTTTGGCTTAACTTCTTTTTTAAGATTTATTTGTGTTAATATATGTGACTCTAGATCTAGGGTCAGCAAATTTTTTGTGTAGAAAGCCAGATAGTAAGATACTTTAGGCTTTGCAGGCAACATATGGTCTCCATTGCATAGTCTTTGCTTTCCATTCCTTGTTGTTTTATTTTGTTTTTTTAATAGTGCTTTAATATTATAAAAACCATTCTTCTTAGCTCCAGATTTGGCAGACGGACGGGAGTTTGCTGGCCCCTGCTCTAGGTCATACTGTATTGTGTGAGTATCCCACGGTTCATTCCTCCATCTTCTTGTTGATGGACATCAACAAGTGGTTTCCAATTTTCACTACATGAGGGTGACTAGGAATGTTATCATAGAAATGTATAAGTATCTCTGGGGCACACACCAAGATGTGGAAGGGCTGGGCATTGGACCCAAGCATCTTTGACTTCACCATACATTATCAATTTCTCTCCAAACTGGCAGCACCAGTTTACATCCCAGCAGCAGTTGATGAGTGCACCTGGTGTTCCACATCCTTGCTAGCACTTGCTGTTACAGGGCTTTCAAAATAATACAAGTTGCCAGGAGCGGTGGCTCACACTTGTAATTCCCGGCGTCAGGACTGCTTGAGCCCAGGAGTTTGAGACCAGCCTGGGCAACATAGTGGGACCTGGTCTCTACAAAAAAAATCCAAAAATTAGCCAGTGTGGTGGCATGGCTGTGGTTCCGGCTACTTGGGAGGCTGCGGTGGGTCACTTGAGCCCAGGAGGTTGATGCTGCAGTGAGCAGTGATTGTGCCAATGTATTCCAGCCTGGGCAACAGAATGAGAGCTCAAAAAACAGTAAGCATACATTCTTATGCAGCAGAAGGAACAGATTCACCACCACCCCCACGCCCTTTTATAAAGCACTAACCTCATCCATGAGGGCTCGCCCTTATGACTTAATCATTTCTGAAAGGCTCTACCTCTTAATGCGATCATCTTGCCAATTAATTTGAATTTTGGGAGACACGTTCAGACCATAGAAATACTCCTCATGAAAGGCCTTACGTATATTTTGCTAGCTATATTTTTGAGTTTTTGTTGCCATTGTGAATAGAATCTCTTTTTCTACTATATTTTCTAACTGGTTATTATTGCTGTATAGGATTGCTAGTATCTTACTGTCATTTCTGTGTCCATTCCCCTCATTCCCATCCACATTAAACCTCTTCCTATGTTTGCACGTCATTCCAGTTTCCTCTTCTATGAATGATGTGTTCATATTGTTTGCCCACTTTTCTTTTGGTTGGTTGACTTCTAAAAATATTAATGTTAATAGGAATTCCTTAAATATTCTAGATGTGTATCCTTTGTTGATTATATGGATTGCAAATATCTTTTCCTAATCTATGGTTTCTCTTTAAATTTTATGGTATATTTGGTTAATAGAAATTTAAATACTTTATTGAAGTCAAGTCTATTACCATTTTTCTTTTGTGCATGCGCTTTTAATATTTTTTTCTTCTGATACGGCGTCCCACTTTGTTGCCCAGGCAGTACAGTGGCTCAATTATAACTCACTGCAGCCTCAAACTCCTGGGCTCCAGTGATCCTCCTGCCTCGGCCTCCTAAGTAGCCAGGACTACGGGCACACACGTGTACACCCAGCTAACTGTTTGTACATGTAGAGAGAGATGGGGTCTTGTTATGTCACCCAGGCTGGTCTGGAACTCGTGGGCTCAAGCAATCCTCCTGCTTCAGCCTCCCAAAGTGCTGGGATAACAGGCGTGAACTGCCACACCCAGCTACTTTTAGTATTTTGTTTAAGAAATTATTGGATTGAATGTTTGTGTCCCCTCAAAATTTATATGTTATTCTATCTTCCAATATAATGATGTTAAGATGTGGGGCCTTTGGAAGGTAATTGAGTCAGCAAACTGGAGCTCTTATAATGGAATTAGCACCTTTATAAGAGGTGCGAGAGTTGCTTCCTGTCTTTCTTGTTCTCTGCTAGGTAAGGATACAAGAAGATGGCCCTCTGTGAACCAGGAGGTGGGCCCTCCCCAAGAGCCAACCATGCTGGCACCCTGATCTTGGACATCCAGCCTCTAGAACTGGGAGAAATCAGTGTTTGTTGTTTAAGGCACCCAGTCTATGGCATTTTGTTAGCGCAGCCCAAGCTAAGACACTACCCCAGTTGTAATGACATCCCCCTACATTTCCTTCTAAATGGTTTCAGAGTTTTGTTTTTCAGACTAGATCTTTAGTCAACCTGGATTTTATTTTTGGTATGGTGTGAACTAGGGATCTAGTTGTATTTACTTTCCCTATGGATAATCAATTGTGCCAACATCATTTGTGGAATATCCCATCCTTTCCTCGATGATCTACAAGGCAGCTTGTTTCAAGCTTATTTTAAGTTTCCATGTGACATGGGTCTTTCGCTGGGTTCCTGTTGTCTTCCAGGAGTCGATTTGTACATCCCCCTTGACAACATTTCATTCTCCTGATTCCTATGACATTATTGTATGTACACAAATCCTAAACCTTCCACTACCCACTGACCTCTATGTCATTCTTTTTTTTTTTTTTTTTGAGGTGGAGTCTTTCTCCATTGCTCAGGCTGGAGTGCAGTGGTGCAATCTCGGCTCACTGTAACCTCTGCCTCCCAGGTTCAAGTGATTCTCCTGCCTCAAACTTCCCAAGTAGCTGGGACTACAGGTGTGCACCGTCACACCCAGCTGATTTTTGTATTTTTAGTAGAAACAGGGTTTCACCTTGTTGGCCAGGCTGGTCTCGAACTGCTGACCTCAGGTGATCCTCCCGCCTTGGCCTCCCAAAGTGCTGGGATTACAGGCATGAGCCACCATGCCCAGCCTCTCTATGTCATTCTTATTATTTAGAAATGTATTATTTTGGGTTCTGCTAGAAGGAGAGCCTGGGTCAAGGATTTGGGTGCAAGCATTTTTTCAGAAGATGATTCCAGGAAGCAAGATGAGAGGGTGAGAAGTGAGATAGGGAAAGGAAGAAAGACAATATAGATGGTGCATTACTGAGCAGGTTGCCGCAAAGGGTAACTGAGGCTCAATCTCACTGGGCCCTTCAGTTACCATCTGAGGGGTGGGGAAGCTGTGGTATTTATCCACCAACTCCCTTTCCTCATGGCTGTTTTAAAATGCACTCAAGATTTGCCTCAGCTATAGTAAGATACACATCTATGGGACTAGCTTTCCTGAAAGAAGGAGTTTTTTATACTGAGAGGTTCCTAGCAACAAGAGCCATGACATGCCAGGCAGGGAGACATGGCAAGCACCAGCGTTGGTCAAGAAGTAAAGGGAGCTAGGGGAAAAATGTGGGCAAGAGCTTTATTTGTGGCATCCAAGAGAAAGGCAAGTCAAGCCAGGGTAAGCAGGCACAGGATAAGTTATTAATAGTTTGAATGATTTCACTCGGCTCTGGGACATAGGGCTGTCCTTATGTCTGGTTCATGGTTCCGGGTTGATGAGGGCAGATGGACAGTGGCTCGGTGTAAGAGCCCAATGAAGGAGGTGGTTGGGGGTATGGGCTTTGGATTGGCTGGTTTGCACCTGGAAGGTGCACTTGCAGGTGAGTCTTTTACTGTCTCTAGGAACTGGCTTGCCTTGGGATGAGCAGTCTCTCCAGGATCAGCAAGGCCCCAGCTGTCCAAACATCAGGAAATACAGGAAATGAAAAGGCATGATGAATACACTGAGGGTGCTCTTGAAAGCATCAGCCCCTGGCACGTATGTGGTTGGCAATGCTGAGGGATATGGAGAGTGCACCAGCAGTGTCTGCACACTGTTCTTGGGCACTCAATTACTACATGAATTTTAGAATCAGCCTGTCAAGTTCCACAAAAAAAATTCTATTGGGATTTATTTGGGAATTGCTTGCATTTATAGATTAGTTTGGTGAGAAGTAGTATGTTTCCAGCATTGAGTCCTCCCATTCATAATATATATGGCATATATTTCGATTTAGTCAATTCTTCCTGGGTAATTTTTATATTTGTCTTAGACTCTTTGTAGTGCTATAACAAAATACCTGAGACTGGGTAATTTACAAACAATAGAATTTTATTTTCTCAATTCTGGAAGTCCAAGATCAAGGCTCCAGCAGGTACAGTGTGGAGTGAGGGCCTGGTCTCTGTTTCCAAGATGGTGCCTTGAAATGACGGCTCCTCTGGAGGGGACAAATGCTATGTTCTCATGCAGCAGAAAGAACAGATAACCCCCCCCCAAACCCTTTTATAAGGTACTAATCTCATCCATGAGGACTTGCTGTTATGACTTAATCCCTCCTTAAAGGCCCTACCTCTTAATATTATCATCTTGGCTATTAAGTTTTTTTTTTTCTTGGCCTGGGCTGGAGTGCAATGGCATGAGCTCAGCTCACTGCAACCTCCACCTCCCAGATTCCAGCACTTCTCCTGCCTCAGTCTCCCAAGTAGCTAGGATTACAGGCATCTAACACCACACCCAGCTATTTTTTGTATTTTTAGTAGAGACAGGGTTTCACCATGTTGGCCAGGCTGATCTCGAACTCCTGACCTCAGGTGATCCACCTGCCTCTGCCTCCCAAAGTGCTGGGATTATAGGTGTGAGCCACGGTGCCCAGCAGGCAATTAAGTTTTAACAAATGAGTTTTGGGAGGCACATTCAATCCATAGCAATACTCTTAATGAAAGGCCTTATGTATATTTCACTAGAAATGTTCTCAGGTTTTTGCTGCTATTGTGAATAGAGTCTTTCTTTCTATTGCATTTCCTAATTTGTCATTACTGATGTCTAGGAATACTAATAGGTCTTCTTAAAGTTGGTCTTGAATTCAACAACAACCTTACGAACTCTCTTACTAGTCTTAATAATTTATCTGTATATTCTTTTGGATTTTCTGCATAGTCAGTCATACCTATCTGCATATACAGGTAATTCTTTTCTTTCCAATTTTAAAATTTTATTTTCTTCATTTATTCCTGTTGTAGGTTGAATCACATACATTTCTGATGTTGGGCATCTCATAACCTTAAAAAAAATGGCAATTTCATATGTAGTAAGCTAACACATTGCCTAGGACCTCCAGTGCCACGTTCCCTAGAAACAGTGACAGAAGGCACCTTTGTCTACATCTTAACTTTGATGGAAATTGCTTTTACAGTTTGATGAAGTATGATAACTGCTACACATCAAGGAAGATAGGACTGGGCATGTTGTTGCACGCCTATGATCCCAGCACTTTGGAAGGCTGAGGTGGGACGGTCGCTTGGGCCTGGGAGGTGGTGGGTGCAGTGAGCCGAGATCCTGCCACTCTACTCAGGCTCAGGCAACATGAGACCCTGTCTCAAAAAAAAAAGAAAAAAGAAAAAGGAAGCTAGCTTGCTAATAGCAACTTATCTGACGTTGACTGTGCCCTTGCATCATTGTAATAAAACCTAATTCATCATAACGTATTGTGTGTGTGTGTGTACACTGCTATATTCAACTTGGTATTATTTTAAAATTTTGGAATCCATGTTCATAAAAGTTAATAATAGCTAATGTCTATTTGGTTTTCTAACAGACATTAACACTACCCAGAACCAAATAGACACTACCCAAAACTAAATAGCTAATGTCTATTTGCTTCTGGGTAGTGTTAAGTTACTTTCCATGAATTATTTCATGTTATCTTAGAGGGCTTATTGTGAAGGTTATTTTCCCCCTTTACATATGAGGAAATTAAGGCACAGTGAAGGCAAATCATTTTCTCTAAGGTCACAGAGAAGATAATTAGTGGCGCCAGAATACAAATCCGGATTGCCTGGCTCCAGAGGCCGTGCATAGCCACTGCTCTGTGCTGTCTGTGACAAAGACCCACAAATTCGAATGGTTCGATAATGTACTTTCCTTGTACATCCTTGTTCTAGTTTTGTACCAAGATTATATTATTCTCAATGGATAATTAGCTCTTCTTATTATCTAAAAACATACACGGCAAACTTCCATAAAAATCTATTTCGTCCTGTCCCCTTTGCTGGCCTTTTGCAGGTTTGCAGTGGCCCTCAGGTGTTGCGTCATTTCCAAGCTCCTGTCCTGGGTACACTGGGGACGCACACATCCTGCAGAGCAGGGACACAGACCACGGATCAGCAGCAGGCCCCGCTTCCAGCACC
Organism: Plecturocebus donacophilus; assembly: GCA_004027715.1. Taxonomy (NCBI): domain Eukaryota; kingdom Metazoa; phylum Chordata; class Mammalia; order Primates; family Pitheciidae; genus Plecturocebus; species Plecturocebus donacophilus. The sequence goes on along the minus strand of PVKP010015892.1, from coordinate 2,630 downwards.
CTTTCAAGCATTGGGGTTCCCAGGTTCCCAGCTTCTGGCCAAAAGTCTTTTGGGCTTTACCCCAGAGGACCTGCTACCGTCTTCGGTTTCCAAAGCCCAGCGGGCTCCAGACTCTTTGGCCTCCGACCACTTTGCACGTCTTTTCTGGTTTTGGTTCATGGAGACAATTATCTTATTTTGCAGCCTTGCCATGTCTTTTTAATTTACTTTATATACCTCCCTTATGACTGCTGCAGTTTGTAGAAGAGGATGCCCTCAAACCTCACTTCTCCAAACCGTCCCGAAGGGGAAGTCCGTCCCACTTCAACAATGTTGTTTGACTGTTGTCTTTAAAGACCGTGTGTCAACATGACGGATTAGAGCAAAACGACATGGGGGAGCGATATGAAAGCGCGACTGAGAGTCCCGGAGAGAAGGTGGCAACGCCTCTGAACAGGAGGTCGCTCCCTGAGATCCTGCCCTTCCTGCCTTGTTCCTCCAGCTGTCCGATTTCCCTGTGGGGGCCACACAGCGGGGCAGGTAGGAGGACCGAACTGAGAGCCGGACGGAGACGCGGCCAGAGGCCCTTTGGGATCCGGCGGCGGGGCTGTCCCTCCAGGGAATGGGACTGATTCCCAAAGGCGGCAGGGACACCCTGGCCGGGAGAGGGACGTTCCCCTGAATCCCCTGAGCGGCCTCTGTTCAGCCAGGCTGGAAGGCCCCGGGGAGGACGAGGCCGGCCCACTGCAGCGCCGTTCCCGCCCTTTAATCCGCTCCCTCCTCAGCCGCCATGCTGGGTGAGGGCCCCGCTCCACCCGCCCAGAGTCCACTCACTTCTCTAAGGGGCCTCCTTCTCAGTCTGCAGAGCAGCGCCCGCCCTGGGCCCCCCGCAGGGTCCCTCCTGTCAGCAGCCCCCGGGAGTCAGAACCTGGGTCATTTGCCTCAAAGCCTCCGGGACGTGAGGGGGGCACAGCGCGCGCTCTTCCCCGGCAGCGGAAGCCTCCCGGCTAGCGTCCGCCGCCCTCGATCTCCCCAGCGGTACCGGGTGCAGGCGCCGTCCTGCCGGCCTGCGTTGGGGAAGGCTGGGGGGCCCCGGGAGATCGCGAAGCCGGGCGGCCGGCGCGGTCCAGGCCACCCACGGGCGTCGGAGCGGAGCGCGGACCCCGCCCTTTCCCCGAGTGGGCGGGGCTCCCCGGGGCGCTCCGCGGGGTCCTAGAGAGCGCCGCCGCGCAGGAAGCCTCGGGGACCGGGACCTGCGCTCACTCGAGCGCGCGCTGCTCCCGGGTCCCTGTGACCCGACAGCGGAGCTCGCGGCGGCTGCCACCAGCCCCGCCGGCCATGACGCGCGCGCCTTCCCTGGTCCTTTGCCTCCTGGTGGCCCTTGGCCGGTGCGGTGAGTTTTTTTCGGGAAAGGAGGGAGGGGCGCCTGGTTTGGGCTGAACGGGGCTGCACGGGCCACAGGTGGGAGGGACGGTGCCCTGCGCCCGGGGGAGTGGCCCGAGGCTGTCCCGGCCCGACGGGGGCGTGGGCAGGGCTGAGCGCGCTCGCCGAGGCGGCGGCGGGGGCCCGCGTTCCTGAGTCTGCCTGGTTTGGAGTGGGGGCCAAGTGTTTTCGGGAGCGGCTGCGAGGGCCAGGGCACCCAGCGTGGCGAGTGTCTGTGGGCCGGGCAGCGGGGCTGGATGGCACCGGCTTTCCAGGAAGCCCGGCTCATCCCCAGCGCTCTGGGAGGCGGGTCGTGCACCAGCTCCCCCTCCCAACAGTGCTGCGGCTCTTTTTTTGCCTAAGAGGTGACTTTCTTGAAGCGTGGGCGCACAGGGGCCGGTCACCAGGGCGGGGTAGGCACTCGGGAGCGAATCTGCTGCTCAGCCTTAGAGAGAAGCCTCCTCTAACGCAGCTGTGGTAGAGATGGGGCAACTGGGCCGATAGGGAAGGGGCCTGGCTTAAATCACCAGCCCTGGAATGTTCTGTGCTTTGGGGTGGCTCTCCCAGGAAACACATTTTGTGGCACCACAGCCTCTGGTCACCTATCTGAGATGTGCCGGGCCTGGACAGCCAGCTGGACTGAGGCCCAGACTGGTGAGGTTGGGCCTAACAGGAAGGAGACCCAGCCCTTCTCCTGGTAGGCTGCCTTCTCTGGGCCTCAGTTTCCCCACCTGAATTGCAAGGGCCCTTCTAGCGTCTACACTCACCCAGGCTTTTCCTCCAAGCCCCAGTCAGCCTAGAGGACTAGGGCTACCTCTTCCTGGGGTGGAGACCCACCGCAGGGGAGGCAGGACGTCAGAGTCAGGGAACATACAAGGGGCTGGTGATCTGCGCGGAGGCCATAGCTGGAATTCTAAACCGTGTGAGTGTGTGTGCACTTTGGAAAAGCGTATCCAATCTAAACATTTATGCTGAAAAAATGGAAAGATATACCCATCATTTTGGAATACAAACTACAGAAAGTACAGAAAGTACAAAATACAAACTATTCTAGGGAGGTGGAGCTCTCATCTAAGATGGTGCCCACAGGCGGTGTGTGTGTTGTGGCCGCAGGTCGTGTCTGTGTTGTGGCCGCAGGCGGTATGTGTGGTGTGGCTCCAGGCAGTGTGTGTACTGTGGCTGCAGGCGGTGTGTGTCCTGTGGCTGCAGGCAGGGTGTGTATTGTGGCT
>PVKP010015891.1:0-49446 GCA_004027715.1 Plecturocebus donacophilus | reverse complement strand
TTGTTGTTTTGTTTTATTTTGTTTTTTTGAGACAGGGTCTGGCTCTGTCACCCAGGCCCTGGAATGTAGTGGAATGATCTCAGCTCACTGCAACTTCTGCCTCCTTGGCTCAAGACATCCTTCCACTTCAGCCTCACATGCAGCTGGGACAGCACACCCAGCTAATTTTTGTATTTTTTTGTAGAGATGGGGTTTTCCCATGTTGCCTCGGTTGGTCTCAAACTCCTGAGCTCAACCGATCGCCCACCTCAGCCTCCTAAAGTGCTGGAATTACAGGCATGAGCCACCGTGCCTTCCCAAGCTTTATTTTAAATGCTGTTTTCAATATTATTTGAAGATTGGGCAATACATAATGCAATCAAACAAAACACAGGTTGCAGGTATGTATAAATACTTATGCTTTATTTCATATATAGTGCTGTGTGTTCCTTGACACACACAGTTCTATGTATTCCAAGTGGTCACTGTGGTTTATCACAGTAAATACATCTTCGAAAGGAAAATATTAATGCCCTAAAAATTTTCATCTGAGGTATCTAAACTCATAATAGGTCATCATTTAATGGTCTCTGAATTATTGTTGTGTATTATACACTGTGTGTATTGTGTGTATTATATATTGCGCATTATAAGTTACACCACAAATACTACAACATGTTCACTCACTCTAGAAATTACAAAGTGGGAGATACGCTTTAATAAGTATAATGGGCCAGGTGTAGTGGTTCACGCCTGTAAGCCCAGCACTTTGTGAAGCCGAGGTGGGCAGAACACCTGAGGTCAGGAGTTCGAGATCAGCCTGACCAATGTGGAGAAACCCAGTCTCTACTAAAAATACAAAATTATCTGTGTGTGGTGGCTCATGCCTGTAAAAATCACAGCTACCCAAGAGGCTGAAGCAGAAGAATCGCTTGAACCCGGGAGGTAGAGGTTGCAGTGAGCCAAGATCGAACCATTGCACTCCAGCCTGGGCAACAAGAGTGAAACTCTAACTCAAAATAATAATAATAATAAGTATAATAGATTGACGCATAGATGACTTTATATTACAAAAACTACTTAAGACATATTCTTTGTGCTGCTTTTCTAAAATAGAATATGTTAATATAAACATATTTGAAATTCAGAAAACTTGGCCTGTGTTTGTTTTGTTTTTCAGTGCAATTTCTGTTATCAGTGTGCTCATAAGTCATAATTTATTAATACTGCTAATAAAAAATTAACATCATTGAGAGGAACATATCTGGGTTAGTTAGCTAAAGAAATAAAGCATGTAATTCCAACCCAAGAGAGGTAAAATAAGTTATAAAAAAGAAACTGGGCCAGGTGCAGTGGCTCATGCCTGTAATCCCGGCACTTTGGGAGGCTGAGGCCGATGGACCACTTGAGGTCAGGAGTTCAAGACTAGCCTGGCCAACATGGTGAACCCCTGTCTCCACTAAAAATATAAAAATTAGCTGGGCGTGGTGGCATGCACATGTAATCCCAGGTATTCGGGAAGCTGAGGCAAGGGAATCACTTGAACCCTGGGAGGCGGAGGTTGCAGTGAGCCAAGATTGTGCCATTACACTCCAGCCTGGGCAACAGAGTGAGACTCTGTCTCAAAAAAAAAAAAAAAAGAAAAGGAAAGAAAAGAAACTGGATGAGACAGGAGGATCAACTGAGCCCAGGAGTCTGAGATCAACCTAGGCAACAAGGTGAGACCCTGTCTCTACAAAAAATACAAAAATTAGTTGGGAGCAGTAGCATGCACCTGTAGTCTCAGCTACTTGGGAGACTGAAGCAGAGGGATTCCTTGATTCTCCGAGTTGAGGATGCAGTGAGCTATAATCCTGTCACTGCACTCCAGTCTGGGTAACAGAGTGAGATCCTGTCTCAAGTAAATAAATAAATAAATAAATAAATAAATAACAGATATATTTATTATTTATTTGAGACAGGGTGTCACTCTGCTATAAAAATCTATAATACCTAAGACTGGGTAATTTATGAAGAAAAGGGGGTTAACTGACTCATAGTTCTGCAGGCTGTACTGGAAGCACAGTGAGGGGATGCCTCAGAAAACTTACAATCAGAAATTGTGAGGGGAAGCAAGCATGTCTTACCATGGCAGAGCAGGAGAGAGAGAGAGAGAGAGAGAGAGAGAGAGAGAGCTAAGGGGGGAGTGCCGCACACTTTTAAACCATCAGATCTCAAAACTCATTTATCATGAGAACAACATGGCAGAAGTCCGCCCCCATGATCTAATCACCTCCCACCAGGTCCCTCCCCCAATATTGGGAATTACAATTCAACATGAGATTTGGGTGGGGACACAGAGCCAAATTACATCAATCAATAAATAAGAAACTAACAATCTAAAAAAGAGGAGGAGAAGAGAAAAAGAGATACAGGACAGGTACAACAACTAAAAAAAACACAAGATAAAATTATTAGATCTTCTCACTCTTAAAAAAAAAATATATATATATATACACACACACACACACATATATATTTTTTATTTTTGAGATGGAGTCTCACTCTGTCACCCAGGCTGGAGTGCAGTGGTGCAATCTTGGCTCACCGAAACCTTCACCTCCCAAGTTCAAGCAATTCTTGTGCCTCAGGATCCTGAGTAGCTGGGATTACAGGTGCACACCACCATACCTAGCTAAATTTGTATTTTCAGTAAGACAGGTTTTCACTATATTGGCCAGGCTGGTCTCAAATTCCTGGCCTCAAGTGATCCACCCACTTCAGCCTCTCAAAGTGCTGAGATTACAGGCATGAGCTACCATACCTGGCCTCAATCTTCCAAATATTTTGACCTCTTTTACATATTTTCCATTTCTTTCTCTTGTGTGCCTTCTGGATCTTTCCCTAATTCTGTCTTTCAGTTTTCTGATCTCTCTTCAGCTTTGTCTAATATGCTGCTAAACTGGTAAATTCACTCATTCATTCAGTTTTTTATTTCAATTAGTTTTTTTATTACTAGAAGTTCTGTTTCTTTTTCAGATCTGTGTGTGTTCTTAGCTCATCTTTTCAAGCCTTTTTTTTTTTATTTGAGATGAAATCTTGCTGTATTGCCCAGACTGGAATTGCAGTGCTGTGATCTCAGCTCACTGCAACCTTCACCTCCTGAGTTCAAGCAATCCTGCTGCCTCAGGCTCCTGAGTAGCCATTGTGACTACAGGCATGCACCACCACCGCCAGCTAATTTTTGTATTTTTAATAGAGGTGCGGTTTCACCATGTTGGCCAGGCTGGTTTTCAACTCCTGACCTTACGTGATCTGCCTGTCTCAGCCTCCCAAAGTGTTGAGATTACAGGCATGTGCCACTGTACCCGGCTGAAGTCTTTTTAATTCTTGAAATAAAACCAACATTTTAATTTTATATTTGGTATCTAATAATTTCAACATATGAAGTTTTTGAGAGTCTGATTCTTCTTTTTATTATTATTTCTGGTACTCATTTCTTTCTTATTTTCTTGTGTGTTTAATAATTTGTTTTTCTTAGAACAGTTTTTTTCAGGAAATGTTTTGAGATGTGGGATGAAGTTCTTTCCAAAATGATTGAATTTGCTTCTTTCAGGCATCTCAACTTACTAGCAATAACTGTAGACTAAATTTTAGGCTTGAGGTTTTTCTTTTTTTTTTTTTCTCACTCTGTCGCCCAGGCTGGAGTACAGTGGCGTGATCTCAGCTCACTGCAACCTCTACCTCCCATGTTCAAGTGATTCTCCTGCCTCAGCCTCCTGAGAAGCTGGGATTACAGTCATATGCCACTCCGCCTAACTAATTTTTGTATTTTTTTTTTATTAGAGATGGGATTTCACCATGTTGGCCAGGCTGGTCTTGAACTCCTGACCTCAAATGATCTGGCCACACTGACCTCTCAGAGTGCTGGGATTACAGGCATGAGCCACTGCACACAGCCCAAATTACTCTAAGTATGTATTTATACTCTCATCAACAGTATATGTGAATTTCAATTGCTCCATAGCCTCATTAGAACTTGATATTGTCAATGTGGTAGGTACTGCCAGTTGTCCCAGGATCTACTTTCCCCTTCCTCCTTTAATAACAGATTTAATGGTTGTCACATGGATTGCAGCTAGGCATGCCCAACCAAATCACAGCCAAGATGATGTGGCTGAAAGTAATATGCATCACTTCTGGGTCATGACCTTAGAAAGCATGTTCCTTAGAAGGTATGCTCCCCAAACTTACTCAAGATCTTTTTGATGATGCTCTTTCTGCATTTGGTCTATACTTCCAAATTCCTTTTTATGTCCCTATCTTTGAAAGCATTTGCCTGGCAATGAAGGCCCCTTCCCCAGGGTAGTGAATATTTATTGTTTTTGCTTGCCCACATCCACTCCTTCCTAATAGTATCCAGATTTATTTTCTTTAACTGTTACATTTTCCTCAATGTGTTAGTAGAATTTAGATCAGAGTGCCCAGCCCTTTCACTGTAGAAGCTGAAGTGGAGCACTGAAGGCTCCTTCTTTCAGATCTTTCTCTCAACATCATCCCATATATCTAAGAAGGCATTGAGTGGCATAGGGGGAAAAAAAGAGTTGAACCTTGTTTCTTCCAGCATCCAGAGCCTTGACTGTGGAAGGGGAAGAAGCACAGCATGAATATTGCCAAGGTTATATATGACCAGGTTACTCTGAGTCTGGACACAACCCATCAAGAATCCTGGTGAAATGACTGCCTAAGGATAGACCCCATAGCAGTTAATCTGCATCTAGATCCTGTTGTTTCCAACTGTATAAGCTACAAGAGCTAGCAGAGCTTTTTATTCCACAGAATGGTATGCAAACCACCAGCCAATCAGAATATGTCCTCAAACCACTAGCTAATAAAATGTCACATTCTCCTGGAGGCCTCATTCAAATCACTCTAGTAACTCCAAGAATGAAATGTAACAAGTAAGAAGTGCATCTGGGTTATAAACCTAGTTCATACAAGACTCATGGTGGTCGACTTTGACAGCACTGACAATTGGCAGCTGACCTTCTCTGGGGTCTCCCACACAAAACCTTCTGTGTATTTGTGCTTTAACTCATCTTTTAGACCATTCTGAATCAGAGAACTTTATATTTTTATTGTTCTTTACTTTTTTGCATTCTGGACTGGTGAAATTAATCTCTTAAAAATGGGTTGGGTTGGTCTTTATAATGTGAGTCAATGTTACTAAGCTGTCAAGAGGAAAGCATTATACCAACAGTTCTTTAAAGATTTTTTTGGGGCTGGATGTGGTCATTCACACCTGTAATCTCAGCAATTTGGGAGGCCAAGGCAGGAGGATTCCTTGGAGCCAAGAGTTTGAGACCAGACTGGGCAAAATAGTGAGAACTAATCTCTACCAAAAAGTAAAAAATAAAAAATTAGCCAAGGATAGTGGTGCATGCCTGTAGTTCAGCTACTCTGGAGTCTAAGGCCGCAGGATCGCTTGAGGCCAGGAGGTCAAGGCTGCAGTGGCTGTGATTGTGCCACTGGACTCCAGCCTGGGCGACAGAGTGAGACCCTGTCTCTTAAAAATTTTAAAAAGAAAGCTGGGCACAGTGGCTCACATTTGTAATCTCAGCACTTTGGGAGACCGATTACCTGAGGTCAGGAGTTTGTGATCAGCCTGGCTAACATGTTGAAACCCTGTCTCTAGTAAAAATTTGAAAATTGGCAGGGCATGGTGGCTCACACCTGTAATCCTGGGACTTTGGGAGGCTTAGGCAGGCAGCTCAACTGAGGTTAGAGTTTGATACCAGCCTGGCCAACATGGTGAAACCCTGTCTCTACTAAAACTATAAAAATTAGGCAGGCGTGGTGGCACATGCCTGTAATCCCAGCTACTTGGGAGGCTGAGGCAGGAGAATCACTTGAACCCAGGAGGTAAAGGTTGCAGTGCGCCAAGATCATGCCACTTGACTCCAGCCTGGGTGACAGAGCGAGACTCCATTGAAAAAAAAAAAAAAATTGCCAGGCACAGTGGCTCACGCCTGTAATCTCAGCACTTTGGGAGGCCATGGCAGGTGGATCACTCAAGGTCAGGAGTTTAAGACCAGCCTGGCCAACATGGTGAAACCCCATCTCTACTAAAAATACAAAAAGTAGCTGTGCATGGTGATGCACGCATGTAATCCCAGTTTCTTAGGAGGCTGAGGCAGGAGAATTGCTTGAACCCAGGAGGCAGAGGTTGCACTGAGCCAAGATCGCGCCACTGCACTCCAGCCTGAGCAACAGAGTAAGACTCCTTCTCAAAAAAAAAAAAAAAAAAAATTAAGAACAAATTTTTGGAGACAGGGATTCTGTATAACAAAAATGGCTTGTGATTTTTGAAAATTAATTGTGCAGGGTAGAAGCTTTGAGTGGCTGAAGTATATGTTAGTTCCCCAACAGTAAGAATTCAGGGGATAGGATCCCCATGGCATCTAGAACGATGCCTAACTTTATTTTGAAACAATGGGGGGATTGTGGAAGGGCCTGTTTAAATAGTGGTGCTGTCTCCCAACGAGGTGCTGAAAGACCCTTTGTGTTGAGGGCAGGGATCTGGTTAGAGGACCTGAGTGCCTTAATCTATCAGGCCAGGTAGGAAAGGAAAAGGCAAAGAGAAGGGTTTCCACCCACCTCCACCTAATCTTATGTTTCTCTGTCTTTCACTACATCACTTGTTTTTTCTTTTTCCCACTTGTTTTCTTTTTCTTTTCCTTTTTTTTTCTTTTTTTTTTTTTCTGAGACCGTCTTGCTCTGTCACCCAGGCTAGAGTGCAGTGGCGCGATCTCGGCTCACTGCAACCTCTGCCGCCTGGGTTCAAGCAATTTTCTGCCTCAGCCTCCTGAGTATCCGGGATTACAGGTGCTCATCACCACACCTGGCTAATTTTTGTATTTTTAGTAGAGACGGGGTTTCACCATCTTGGCCAGGCTAGTCTTGAACTCCTGACCTCGTGATCCACCTGCCTCGGCCTCCCAAAGTGCTGAGATTACAGGCGTGAGTCACTGCACCCAGCCCCCATCTTCCTTTTTCAAAGCTTATTTTTTTCTTGAGACAGGGTCTCACTCCGTCACCCAGGTTGGAGTGCAGTGGTGCAATTTCAGCTCACTGCAACCTCTGCCGCCTGGGCTCAAGCCATCCTCCCACCTCAGCCTCCGGAGTAGCTGGAACTTCAGGCATGCACCACTATGCCTGGCTAATTTTGTATTTTTTGTAGAGAAAGGATTTTGCCATGTTGCCCAGGCTGGTCTTGAACTTGTGATCTCAAGCAATTGGCCCATCTTGGCCTCCCAAGTGCTGGGATCACAGGTGTGAGCCACCGCGCCCAGCTTAAAATGTTTTTTAAAATTGTGATATACGGCACACAAACAGGAAAGCACAAAGGATTAATATACAGCTCCGTAAGTTTTAACAACAACAAAAAAATGTTTGTGAAATCACTACTTAGTTCAAGAAATCAGCCGGGCGTGGTGGCTCATGTCTGTAATCCCAGCACTTTGGAAGGTCAAAGTGGATGGATCACCTGAGGTCAGGAGTTTGAAACCAGCCTGGTCAACATGGTGAAACCCCATCTTTGCTTAAAATACAAAAATTAGCTGGACATGGTAGCGGGCACCTGTAATCCCGGCTCCTCAGGAGGCTGAGGCAGGAGAATCACTTGAACTTGGGAGGCGGAGGTTGCAGTGAGTTGAGAATGTGCCACTGCACTCCAGCCTGGGTGACGAAGGTAGACCCGTCTCAACAACAACAACAAAGAAATAGAACATTGTCAGCACTCTAGAAACCCACCCATGTCTCTTGCTACTAGGTTTACTCTTTCCCTTCTCTCCAAAGGCAACTACAACCCTCACTTCTAATACTTTAATTTGCTTATTTTTTAAACATATGTAAAGTCAATCGTACAGTAAATATTCTTTTGAACTACTATTGTTTAACTTTTTTATGAAGGTACATTTATTAAATTATAGCATATGGAAAAGTGTGTAAATCATAAGTGGTACAGCTTGATGAATTTTTCACAAACTGAATGCATCTATGTAACTAGCACCCAGATCAAGAAATGGAGCATTACCAGACGTCCCCTTTGTGCCCCTTCTAGTCACTATCCCTCTGTCCCAAGAGTAACTACCATCCTGAATTCTAACAGTGTAAATCAGTTTTATTATTTTACCTTATATATGTGAAAATATACAGTATATACTCTTCTTTCTAGCTTTTCCTGCTCAGTATTGTTCATGAGGTTCATCTGCATTGTTGCACATAGTTGTAGATCACTCATTCTCATTGCTGTTTTGCGTTCCATTGTATAAATATACCACAATTTGACCATTCTAGTGTAGGTGGACGTTTGAGTTGTTTTTTTCATTTTCAGCTATTACAAATACTGCCAGTTTGCACAGACAGGGTGCCTTACACCTGTAATCCCAGCACTTTGGGAGGCCTAGGCAGGCAGATCGTCTAAGCTCAGAAGTTTGAGGCCAGCCTGAGCAACATGGTGAAACTCTGCCTCTACAAAAAAATACAAAAATTAGCTGTGTATGGTGCCGTGCAACTGTAGCCCCAGCTACGTGGGAGGCTGAGGCGAGAGGATCAGTGGGGCAAGGGAGGTTGAGGCCACGGCGAGTTGTGATCATGCTACTATTTGTTAGAACTCAGGACAGTAGTTACCCTGGGGAGAGAAGGATAGTGACTAGAAGGGGCACAAAGGGGACTTCTGGCAATGCTTCTTTTCTTGATCTGGGTGCTAGTTACATAGATGCATTCAGTTTGTAAAAAATTCATCAAGCTGTACCACTTATGATTTGCACACTTTTCCATATGCTATAATTTAATAAATGTACCTTCATGAAAATGTTAATGTACCACTTGTGATTTGTGCACTTTTTTTTTTGAGACAGAGTCTCACTCACTCTGTTGCCCAGGCTGGAGTGAGTGGTGCGATCTCAGCTTACAGCTCACTGCAATCTCTGCCACTTAGGTTCATTTTTCTCCTATAAATTGTCTTTGTAATTGATTTGTGGGATTTCTTTACATTGTATAAATGAATCATTTGCAGGTTAAATATATCACAAAAATTTCCTTGTGCTCTGTAGTTTCTCACTTTCTTTATGAAAGATATCTATGTATAGATTACATATGTACATATGTTTACTTGTATATTGGCTTTATGCACAGCAATCTTTTGATTCCCATAATTTATCTGTAGATTATTTAAAAATTTTAATGTATGCAATATAAGTAAACAGTAACTATTTTGTTTCTTCCTCTCCAATACTTCTTTCCTTCCTTCCTTCCTTCCTCCCTCCACCTCTCCCTTCTTTCCTTCCCTCCCATCCTCCCTCCCTCCCTCCCTCTCTCTTCCCCTCCCTCCCTCTTCCCCTTCCTCCCTCCCTCTTCCCCTTCCTCCCTCCTTCTTCCCCTTCCTCCCTCCCTCCTCCCCTCCCTCCCTCCCTTTTTCTTTCTTTTTTTTGTTCACTGCATCAGTAGGGCCTGCACTACAATTCTGACAGATACTGTATTAGCTTCCTAAAGCTGTTATAACAAAGCACCACAAACAGGATGCCTCAAAACAACAGAAATGTATTCTTCACAGTTCTAGAGACTAGAAGTCTGAAATCATGATATTGGCAGAGTCCTGCTCCCTCTGAAACCTGTAGGGGATGGCTTTCCAGTTTCTTAGCTTCTGGTGGTTTGCTGCCAATCTTGGGTTTTCCTTGTCTAGTTGAGGCATAATCCCAGAATCCCAGTCTCTGCCTTCATCATCACATGATGTTCTCCCTCTGTCTTCATGTCTTCACATGGCCACCTAATTTTAAAAGCACCAGATTATTGGATTTGGGGCCCACTTTACTCCAGTATGATCTGATCTTAACTAATTACATCTGTAACTATCTGATTTCCAATGAGGTCACATTCTGTAGTACTGGGTGTTAGAACTTCAACATATTCAACTCTTAACAGATGTAATGATAGTGGATGTCTGTATTTGATCTTAGTGGGAAAACTTTCAACTTTTCACCATTAAATGTGATGTCGGTCAGGTGCAGCGGCTCCCACCTGTAATCCCAGCACTTTCGGAGGCCAAAGGGAGAGGATCACTTGAGCCCAGGAGTTCAAGACCAGCCTGGTCAACATGGTAAAACACCGTCTCTCCTAAAGATACAAAAATTAGCTAGGCTTGAGTCCCAGCTACTCAGAGGCTGAGGCATGAGAATCACTTGAACCTAGGAAGCAGAGGTTGCAATGAGCCAAGATCATGCCACTGCACTCCAGCCTGGGTGACAGAGAAAGACTCCATCTCAAAAAAAATAAATAAATAATAAACCCAAAAGCCAAAAAAAAAAAAAAAATTGGTGATAGCTGCTATAGTCTTTTAGTTGATACTCATCAGATTAAGGAAGTTCCCTTTTATTTCTGGTTTTCTAAGCTTTTTAAAAATCATGAAATTTTTAAATGAAATTTTAATTAGAAACTTATTAACGGCCAGGCATGGTGGCTCATGCCTGTAATCCTAGCACGTTGGGAGGCCAAGGTGGGTGGATCACCTCAGGTCAGGAGTTCAAGACCAGCCTGGCCATCATGGTGAAACCTCATCTTTTTAAAAAAATAAAAATAAAAAAAAAGAAACTTATTAAATTATTTTTCTGTATCTAGTCTAAGAAATATCTAGGATGATCATATTATTTTTTCCTTTAGTTTATTACTAGTGAATTATATATATATATATGTATGTTTTATTTTTTGAGATGGAGTCTTGCTCTGTGGGCCAGGCTGGAATGCAATGGCATGACCTCGGCTCACTGCAACCTCCGCCCCCCTGGGTTCAAGCAATTCTGCCTCAGCCTCCCAGGTAGCTGGGATTACAGGCACGTACCACCACGCCCAGCTAATTTTTGTATTTTTAGTAGCCTCCCAAAGTGCTGGGGCTACAGGCGTGAGCCACCATGCCAGCCTAAATTTATATATTTTTCAAAAGATAATGTCAGCCCCAAATACTAAAAACACAACTAACTGGGGTTTCCGGGTTGAGGTCCTAATCTGGAACCCAACACTTGCTAATTTCACACGTGTGATTGGTTTCTGAAAATTTACTATGAGGCCCAACACACCAAACCAAAATGGAGTTTATTGGTATCGAAGTTTCACACCACCACGCCAAAATTAAATTTTTTTTTTTTTTGAGACAGAGTCTCGTTCCGTCACCAGGCGCCAGGCTGGAGTGCAGTAGCATGATCTTGGCTCACTGCAACCTCTGCCTCCCAGGTTCAAGCGATTCTCCTGCCTCAGCCTCCCGCGTAGCTGAGACTACAGGCGCAAGCCACCACGCCCAACTAATTTTAGTAGACACGAGGTTTCACCATGTTGGCCAGGATGGTCTCGATCGCTTGACCTCGTAATCCGCCCGCCTCGGCCTCCCAAAGTGATGGGATTACAGGCCTGAGCCACCGCGCCCGGCCCAAAATTAAAATCTTTATCTGATCATTCAAGAAACCAGAAAAGAGAAATGATAGCCAAGTGTGCAAATAGTCTATTTTTAGCCAGCATGATAAAGAAGTCCTCTCTGCTTTAACCTTAAAAGAAACTTTGAAACATCCAATCTACTTTTAGTTTTCTGTTTCTGCTTTCCTTCCTTCCTTCCTTCCTCCTTCCTTCTCTCTCTCTCTCTTTTGAGACAGGGTCTTGCTCGGTTGCCCAGGCTGTAGTGCAGTGGGGCAATCTCGGCTCACTGCAGCCTCCACTTCTCCAGTTCAAGCAATTCTCCTGCCTTAGCCTCCTGAGGAGCTGGGATTACATGCACAGCTATTTTTTGTATTTTTAGCAGAGATGGGGTTTCACCATGTTGGCCAGGCTGGTTTCAATCTCCTGACCTCGTGATCCACCCACCTCAGCCTCCCAAAGTGTTGGGATTACAGGCATGAGCCACTGCACCCAGCCTCTGCTTTTCTTTTCTGTCTGTGAAATCATCCTGCTGGTTCTGCTCACTGGAACACTGGTTCTACTTTATAGAATGCCATGTTGCCTGATTCTAGAATTGTAAGTAAAAGCCAATTAAGAACTTTAAACTAAATTTGTTGTAATTTTGTCTTTTGACACATAATCTTCTGTATATTTGCTATACTTCAATAAAAAGTTAAAAGAAACATAACTAAATTTCTATTTGAAAACAGAAGCTCTTCCTTCTGAAGGATACCTTGCTGCTCCACTTTCCACTCATATTCACCTCCTGAGAGAGGTGAAGATCTGGGTTGCTAAGATGGAAGAAAGGTCAAATCTTTGCACAGTACTCAAGTTACACACTGACACTCTTAATATTCTCACAGTTCTCCTGCTCCCCCAACCCAAAGAATTCAGTGTATTAGCTTTGCTTTTTTAGTGATTCACTCACGCTAAAGAAAGAGTTTGTTTGGTATTATGTTGAGAGTTTTTGGAAGATTGTCTTCCAGGTTGTCTTTAGACCACCTTTGTAACTGGTTTTTGCTCTCTTTGCTTTAGCTCCGAGACTCTGAGACAAAGATTTACATGTGTTGAGGTAGTCCAAAAAATTCCATGTCTCCCCTTTTACAATCCTCCAGATGTTATTTATTATATGTCTGAAGGAATTGGTGTAATCTTACAGTTCACCTTGACAATACCTTTCCATTCTTCACAGCTTTGTTCTCAGTGGAATTTTTGGGTAGAATTGAGTTAGGTCTATCATTTAATTTGGGAGAAACTGACATCTTTACAATTTTTCTTCTTTTCACCCAGGATCATGGTAAGCCTCTCCATTATTTCAAGTCTAATTTCATCCTACTCAGATATGATTCTTTATGACTCTGTAGTTTTCTACATGTAAGTCCCACATCTTTCTCATTAGAGTTTTTCCTAGTTGCTTTATGGTTTTTTGTTGTTGTTGTTGTTGTTGCGATTGTTGCTATTGTGAATGGAACCTTTTTTTTTTTTTTTCATTCAAAAATGAACCCGTGGAGCGATAGGATCTCTACCACCCCTTTCGGCTGTGAGACTCTATGGTTTTCTAGTTCTATGAGAACATTCCACTCGCGCCTACATTATCTGTACCCAAAGGAAGATGGCAACCGCGAGTCGCCAAGCAAAGGGCCGCTCTATCTCGCCTTTGTTCTCCTCTCGGTGGATACTGCGCAGGCGTAGTCGCCCAAGTCGCGTCTCCGCCTTCCCGGTCGCGGGCCCATCTCGGGAGCGCCGGCGCAGTGGCGTGCTCCGTTTACACGCTCCGGGGCCTGTAGGCGCCGCGAGTTCCGGCTGTCGCCGTCGCCGCCGCGGCTCCTGGAGGTCGGTTGCGACGAGTAACGGCGCCAGGACGAGCCCTGCGCCTTCTTTTTCGATATGTACCCGAACTGGGGCCGGTATGGCGGGAGCAGCCACTATCCGCCGCCGCCGGTCCCACCGCCGCCGCCGGTGGCGCTTCCTGAGGCCTCGCCGGGGCCCGGGTACTCGAGCTCGACGACTCCCGCGGCCCCCTCCTCCTCGGGCTTTATGAGCTTCCGCGAACAGCACTTGGCGCAGCTCCAGCAGCTGCAGCAGATGCACCAGAAGCAAATGCAGTGCGTGCTTCAGCCCCACCACCTTCCTCCGCCCCCCCTGCCGCCCCCGCCGGTGATGCCGGGGGGCGGCTACGGAGACTGGCAGCCGCCGCCGCCACCGATGCCCCCGCCACCTGGGCCGGCCCTCAGCTATCAGAAGCAGCAGCAGTACAAACACCAGATGCTCCACCACCAACGAGATGGGCCTCCTGGTTTGGTTCCAATGGAGCTGGAATCACCTCCTGAATCTCCCCCTGTGCCACCCGGGTCCTATATGCCCCCATCTCAGTCTTACATGCCGCCACCCTCTTATTATCCCCCGTCCTCATCTCAGCCCTACCTGCCCCCTGCTCAACCGTCCCCTTCCCAGTCCCCACCTTCCCAATCCTACCTGGCTCCCACCCCTTCTTATTCATCCTCCTCCTCTTCCTCGCAATCCTATTTGAGCCATTCCCAGTCTTACTTGCCCTCTTCTCAAGCATCTCCTTCCCGCCCCTCCCAGAGCCATTCTAAATCCCAGCTACTAGCTCCACCGCCACCTTCCGCCCCCTCTGGAAATAAGACAACTGTCCAGCAAGAGCCTTTGGAGAGTGGGGCCAAAAACAAGAGTGCTGAACAGCAGCAAGCCGCCCCTGAGCCAGATCCCTCTACGATGACTCCACAGGTAAGAAAGCATCTGCCTGAGCCGCATCTTTCACCTAGAGGGCCCTGAGAGAGCAGGCCTCAGGGCTTTAACCAGTGCTTAGTCTAATTCCAACACACAATGACTAGCTAACACTCCAAAGGATTCCATAAGAGTCAGAGGGCTGACAGCTCAGCTTTTTAATTAGCTAAATGTGGATTACTAAAAAAAAACAGCGTTTGTAGATATGTATAGATCACATACAGTGATGGCATGGCTCAAAAGTTACTTCTCAGTGGTTTCTTTGACCATCCTCTTAGATTTTGTTGCTGTTGCAAATAGATTTTGTTGCAGAGGGTCTTGTTTTAAATTGTATTTTAAACTAAGATTTTCATTTGAGAGAAAGCATGAGAAAGCGGCCTCTCCAAGGGCTGACACTTGAATGTCTGTAAACCTTACGATCAGTTAGCTTCTTTTAAAAATACTATTTAGGGACCAGAGATAGCTGTCAGCTTCCTGAATTAAGTGGTTTCAGAAAACGAGAGATGGAAATCTTGTCTTACCAAGAGCAGCCTAATTATGCTTATAGGTACATATACAATACATAGGTGAATCCCTAGACCCCTCCCAAAGGATCCCTAGACCCTTTTGGGGTTCAGTTGATCCATTTTAGGAATTGACCCATACATCCTTTTCTCATATTATTTAAAGATAGTTTTAAGATATGAGCAGTTTTTTGCGTTTCATTGTCATTACCATTCAGTCCAAAGAAACAGCCTTGGAATTTGGCCAACATAAAAAAATGTTTGGTGATACCTTTTCGTGAGAGAGCCAGCTATTCTTCTAAATTCCTGTTTGGAGTGATGAGTCCCACAGAACAGACAAGATTAACAGGGTATCAGTAATAAATGAATTCCCCTTTGAGAGAGGGAAGGTCGAACTAAAGCAGAATAAATCAGTTGTTAAGATTTCCTAAAGTAGACACTTTAACAATTACTAATTTACTATAGATTCATAAGGAAAAAAAAAGAGAATCTTGTAATATAAACGCTCAGATTTACCTATAAAACATTTCCAAAAGATAGGGGTGCAGTATTGTAATTTTATGGTGGTTTGGCGTTAGAAATTAAGAACAGAAGCAAGTTGTTTTAAGAAATGATGCTTGGCACATCTGAAGAAAACACTTCGGATGCCGAAGTAAAGTAGTAGAATAGTGATTCTGTTGCCTTACATCAAATTTGTACCATTTGACCAATTTATTTTCCCCTGATCGCTCTATTATAGACAAAATTTCTGTCCCCTTTCCCACCCCATTCTGAAGTCTTTAGTGCTTTTATTGTCAAACATTCTCAGAGTTAGTCTGAGCCAAAATAGGGCATTTATATTCTCATCTCTACTGGACTGTTTTTCTGACCTTACAGAGAGACAAATTTATTGTATTTTTGACTTTTTTTGGGAGGAGTGTGTGTCAGACCAGGCCTTACCATAAACAGTGCTTTTACTTTTCTGCCTTTGTACCCTTGTCTGTAATGTTCAGTGCCTGCAGTTCTTTGGTGAGAGACAGAAAGAGTGGTGGAAGATGAGGCTTGTGGTGCACGTAGGCCAGATCAAGAAGAGCCTTTTAGCCTGTGTCTTTACCTCTTTCTAGAATTCATCCCAACTTCTTAAACCCTCTGTTTCCCCTTTGAGTTGTATTGCTTTCAAGGCATATCTCAAATATCAAGGTTTCCAGGAAGTTCTGCTTGCGCTCACCCATCTGGTTTGGTTCTGTTCTTCAGATTCTAAGTACCTTGCAGACAGGAATTATCTTGCTTATCTTTTATCCCTGTAGCACCTAGGACAGTGCCTTGCAAATTGTAGGCTCTCCACAAAGATTTGTTGAATAAAATATGAGAGTTGTCATGTTCTGGACTTAGGATATGTTGGTTTATTAGATGATAAATATTTCTTCATGCCAGTGCCAGTGCCAGTCTCTGACAATCCTTCTACATATTGATTATTCTTTGATTCATATTTTGTTTTTGTAATGTGTCATTCAAAATTTCTTATCGTGAAATATTTTTAAAATACACAAAATAGAGAAAACAGTATGGTTCCCCAAATATACCCATCATTGAAATTCAACAGCTATCAAGATTTTGCCATGTTTACTTCACCTAGGCCTTTTTTTATTGTTGTGTGTGTGTGTGTGTGTGTGTGTATAAAACATGAAGAGAGACAGAGACAGGGTCTTGCTCTGTCTGTCACCCAGGCTGGTGTGTAGTGGCGTAGTCTCCGTTCACTGCAACCTCTGCCTCCCCAGGCAGGCTCAAGCCATCCCAGGTAGCTGGGACTATAGGTGCATGCCACCATGTCCAGCTAATTTTTTTGGGGGGTGGGTAGAGATGGGGTTTTGCCATGTTGTCCAGGCTGGTCTTGAGTTCCTGAGCTCAAACAGTCCACTGCCTTGACTTCCCAAAGTGCTGGGATTACAGGCATGAACCCCCATTCCTGATCACCGCTGAAATATTTTAAAGCAAATCTTAGATGTTATGTCATATTTCATCCGTACATTCTTAGTCAAGGACCTCTAAAAACCAAAAAACAAACAAAAAAAAAGGCCTTTTTTTAAAGAAACACATTGTTAACACCTAACAAAGTTAAGTTTCTTGGTATCATCTAATACCTGATGCATTCAGATTTCCTTTATTGTTTCATCGTACTAATGAAATTAAAAATAATTCTTTGATACTATCCATGTTAAAATACCCCAAATTGACTTGACTGCTGTTGTTTTCTGTCCTCACAGTCTTTTCCCAAACAATGTTTTGTTGGCGTGTTCAAATCAAAATCCAGACAGAATACTGAAAAGACTCGGTATAGATCAGGGTTTCTCAGCTTCAGCACGCTGGACACTTTGGCAAGGTGAATTCCTTGTTGTAGAGGGGCTTGTCCTAAGCATTGCAGGATGTTTAGCAGCATCCCTGACCTCTACCCATTAGATGCCAGTGGCAGTCCCCAGTCCAACAACCAAAAATGTTTCCACATATTGCCAACTATCCCCTAGGACAAAATTTCCCTCAGTTGAGAACCCCTGACCTAGGCCATTCCCTCCTATTTTCTCTTTCTACCTCATGCCATTGAACTTGATGAAAAATCTGTGTCAGTTGTCCTGTAGAATCTCTGACATTCTGCATTGTCTGTTTTTTCACGGTGTCATTTGACTTGTTCCTCTGTCTTCCGTGTTTTTTTTTTTTTTTTTTTTTTTTTTTTTAATTAGAAGTTAACTCTGGAATCTTCATTTAAGTTCAGCTTTCTTTTGGTAAGTGTTGCATTCCATCATGAGGCACCCAGTGCCTGATTGTCCCACAGTTAGTAATGCCATTGGTCCCACTACTGTAAAGCTTTCTGTCAATCTTGCATCTAATGTTTCAGTCTACTGGTTCATCCATTGATGGTCTTTGGCTAAGTAAATTATTTAATTAGAGAGAGGTTGCAATCTGGTGATTTTTCTTTCTGCCATTTCTTCCACATTTACTATATAGAATTCTATAAAGAAAAACTTTTGCCACAGGTATTTGATTGAAAATATAGTTGGTATAGGAAGGACAAGATAAATATCTGATATTCTTCCATTTATTTTCTGGTTTTTCAGGTAAAGTGTTGATGATTTAATGGAATTGTCTTTTTTTTTTTTAAGGGAGTGAGTCTCGCTCTCTTGCTGGAGTGCAGTGGTGAAATCTTGGCTCACTGCAACCTGCTGGGTTCAAGCAATTCTCCTGCCTCAGCCTCCCAAGTATATGGGATTACAGGTGCACACCACCAAGCCTAGCTGATTTTTGTATTTTTAGTAGATGGAGTTTCACCATGTTGGCCAGATTGGTCTCAAACTCTTGACCTCAAGTGATCCACCTGCTTTGGCCTCCCAAAGTGCTGGGATTACAGGCGTGAGCCACTGTGCCCAGCCAGAATGTGTCTTTTTGAAGAATTAATTTTTCTGTGTTTAAAGGACTGACTTATTTTTTTAAAGCTGTTGGCTTTCATTAGTTTTTAGAGGTGTTATTTATTTAATGTTTAAGTACTTATTGACTAGCAACTATGTGCCAGGTACTATGAGTACTGTGCTTAATACTGGAGATGAAATGGTGAACAAGATAGATATGGTACCTGCCCTCCTTGGCTTCTTGTTCCAGTTGTGGGGGAGGGGAGAAGACATTTAATAAGTAATTAAAGGAGACCTGCAGGGTACTAGATGATTCTCCAAGGAACTGGCAAAGGCGAGTTGATTTTTTTTTTCTTTTAAGTTACCACAGTATTCACAGTGCCATGCAGAGGGGTCTAGCACATAGGAGGTAGAGAACAAATGTGTTTTAAATAATTGAATATAGCTAGGAGCTCTAACCTAATTAAAGAGAGCTCCCTTTGTAAAGTGATATTTAAGTGAAATCTAAAGAATAAGGAGGAGGACTGGGTGCTCCCACCTGTAATCCCAGCTTTTTGGGATCATTTGAGGCCAGGAGTTCAAGGCCAGCCTGGGCAATAAAGTGAGACACCCCCTCTACAAAAAAATTTTAAAAACTAGCCAGTGCCGGTAGTTCCAGCTACTTGGGGGTGGCTGAGGTGGGAGGATCATTTAAGCCCAGTAGTTCTTGTGCCACTGCACTCCAGCCTGGGCAACAGAATGAGATCTAAAAAAAACAATTAGGCCAAGTATACTGGCTCACACTTACAATCTCAGCACTTTGGGAGGCCGAGGCAGGCAGATCACTTGAGGTCAGGAGTTGAAGACCAGCCTGGCCAACATGGTGAAATCCTGTCTCTGCTAAAATTACAAAAAATTAGCTGGGTGTGGTGGCATATGCTTTTAATCTTAGCTACTTGGGAGGCTGAGGCAAGAGGATCACTTGAACCCAGGAGGCGGAGGTCGCAGTGAGCCAAGATCGAGCCACTGCACCCTATCCTGGGCGACAGAGTGGGACTCCATCTCAATTACAAAAAAAGAGTCGAAATTAATCAATTAACCAGAAGTTAGAGTTCAAAGAAGTAAGTTCAGTAGGGCTCACTGAAAACTCAGGGTGAGGATGGTAGGCATGAACTAGATCAGGGAAGGCCTGTAAGGACTTTATTCTAATGGCAGTAGGAAGCCATTGACAATTTTTATATAGGTGAATGTGACAGATTGGCATTTTTGAAAGCTCACTCTGCTTGTAGTATAGAGAGTAGAATGAAAGGGAGCAAGAGTGATTTAGAGAGAATAGTTATGGAGGTAGTCTAGGCAAGAGATAATAGTGGTTTGGACTTGATAATGTTAGTGGAGATGGAGAGAAGTGGGAAAACTAGAGAGACATTTAGCTGCTAGAATCCACTTTGAGATTTAGTAGTAATGGAGAGAGAGGCATCAAGGATGATTCTTAGTTTTCTGGGATGGGCTGCAGGGTGGATGATCGTCAAATTTACTAAAACAGAAAAACCTAAAGGAGAAGGAGGAAGAACATTTCTAGGGGTGAGGGGAAAATGATGAGTTAGGTTTCAGACATACTGAGTTTGGGGTTCTTGAGGCATAGATTATAAATGGAGATGTCCAGTTGGAAGTTAAGTATAGCTCTAGAGTCTAGATGTAAGATCTGGAAGACATAGATTTATAAGTCATCAGCACAAAAATGATATTTGAAGACACAGAAATAAATGAAGCCTCTCAAGGAATGTGTGTAGAGTAAGAACAGAGGTTAAAGGACATTAAGCCCAGCTCCACAGAATAGCAGTATCTAAGGGAACCAATGAAAGAAAGGCCAAATAGTTATTCATATTAGGTTGGTGCAAAAGTAATTGCAGTTTTTGCTATTACTTTTAATGCCAGAAAAGTGAAGGAACAGACTCTAGGAGGAGGGAGTTGTCAGCTATGTCAAGAACTGCCGAGAGGTCAAGCAAGATAAAGACTGTGAGTTATCTTTTGCACCTACTGACATGTAGATTATTGTTGACCTTGGCAGGAGCAGTTTCATAGTGACTGAAGCCATATTGCATTGATTTGAGGAGTGATGGAAGGTGAGGAAATGGGGATGGTGAGTATAGACAACTCTTTCAAGAAGTTTGACTGAAGAAGAGAGAGAATGAGGGAAGGAGC
Source organism: Plecturocebus donacophilus (assembly GCA_004027715.1). Lineage (NCBI taxonomy): Eukaryota > Metazoa > Chordata > Mammalia > Primates > Pitheciidae > Plecturocebus > Plecturocebus donacophilus. The sequence goes on along the minus strand of PVKP010015891.1, from coordinate 29,198 downwards.
TGGAGGAATAGATGAAGTAAATGAGCATTAAAAAAAAAAAGATGGGGACTAAGCTTATCTGGTGACCCTGATTCCTACAGTAAAATGTGAGTCTCAAAAATATTTAAAAGAAGCCTATTTTAAATAAATTTCTAGAATGGAAATCCAATTCATTATTTTAGCAAGTGTCCTCCCTGCCCCCTGCTTTAGGATATAAGACATAGAACATTGTCTTACAGACATTTGTAATAACCTAGATAGGGAAGGTAATCTTCCTAAATTAGTCTTTAAAACATTATACACAAACACTCACCTCTTTTATATTTCTCCACTTGGAAAATCATTTAGTAGCTAGTTCATTACTATACTAGTAGCAAATGGTCAGTAATGCTTCCTGAGTAAATTAAAATCAACATCTTTTTTTTTTTTTTTTTGCCCATAAAGGTGGGTTCTTGCCGTGTTGCCTAGGCTGGTCTGAATTCCTGGGCTCAAGTGATAGTCTTGCCTCAGTCACATCTTTCTTAGTAACAATATTTGTGACAAATAGTTCTGTATTCTTTATGTTTGAAATCCCTTCATTCAATCTTGTTTTAAATGTGACCTATACTATGATTTCCCTCTACCTATGAAACCATATCCCATATGCAATGGAGTTATCTGATATAATGGAATATTCAGAAGAACTGATGTCATCAGCAAGTTCAGGTGTATTTTTCTAAAATAGAGATAATAACCCTTCTCTTAGGGTCACAAGGATGTTTGTGAGTGATGTCATTATTATTTATTTGTAGAGCTTCAAAAATGTACTGAAGCTTATTCTAGGAGTGAATTAGATCTGGTTACTACTTATAGGGTTCACATTAAATAGAAATTGACCTACAAGGTATACCATCAGTGAACAACAAATACTTTAGCCCTTAACACGTTTTTAACACTGGTCTGGATCTAAGACAAAGCATAGAATAGGTGATAAAGCAGAGGCTGCTAAAGAACCTAGACCTGTACAGTTTTCATATCTGTAGCATTGGCTTAATTTTTGAAAGATAGTTTGCATCTTTGTATCTTTTAATGATGCTTTCAAAGCAACTTTAAAAAAGGAAACTTTTAACTTCTACTTGAAAAATAATGAATTCGTTAATTTTTTTAAAACTGAAGGCTAAGTGTTGCTGTTTTCAGTATTAAAATAATGGAAGAAAGTGGTTTAATACTACATTATTATTGACTTTCATGGTCAGTGTGCTGTTTTTTTTATGTTGAATAGTGAAAGTACAGATACTCTTGAACTTATAGTGGGGTTACATTCCAATAAACCCATTGTAAGTTGAGGATAATATAAGTTGAATATTTAATACACCTAACTTACTGAATATCATAGCTTAGCCTAGCTATTAAATGTGCTCAGAAAACTTACATTAGCCCACCATTAGGCAAAGTCATCTGGCCACACAGTACACAGTAGAGTATTGGTTGGTTTTGTTTTGTTTTGACATGGAGTCTTGCTCTGTCTCCCAGGCTAGAATGCAGTGGCGCCATCTTGGCTACTGCAACTTCCACCTCCTGGATTCAAGTGATTCTCCCGTCTCAGCCTCCCAAGTAGCTAGGATTATAGGCACCCGCCATCATGCCTAGCTAATTTTTTTGTATTTTTGTAGAGACAGGGTTTCACCATGTTGGCCAGGTGGGTCCTGAACTCCTGACCTCAGGTGATCCGCCTTGGCCTCTCAAAGTGCTGGGATTACAGGTGTAAGCCATTGCACCTGGCTGAGTATTGGTTGTTTGCCCTCATAATGTGTGGCTGACCAGGAGCTGGGGCTCGCTGCTGCTGTACAGCATCACAAGAGAGTATCATACTGAATATTTTGAGCCTGTGAAAAGATCAAAATTCAAAGTTCGTGGTATGGTTTCCACTGAATACATATCACTTTGACACCATCATAAAGTTGAAAAATCATACATTGAACCATTGTTAATTCAGGGACCATCTGTAATTATATACTGGAAGGGGATGCCTATATGTATGATAGTTAAAAGCGAAAAATCCAATCATGGGTCAGATGTCAAGATAGAGATGGAATTTATTCTTCCCAATAGATTGGAACAAGTTTCATGTAGTAGAAATGAATGACCGAGAGGGGAAGGCTTCACGTGATCAATAACAATTTGTTGACATCTACTGTGTGCTCTAGCACTATGCTTGACTACCAAGTAGGATATAAATAGAGTGGAAGGTAGCTCTCCCCTAAGAAAATTGACTGAAAAGCAGGTAACAAATCAGTATGTTTGGTGAGAAAAAGGTATGTATTATATATATTTAATGCTTCTGTTGGCATAAAGAAAATTAGGGGAGGTTATACTATAAAATATTAACAATGTAGAAAATCCTAGTTATTCAAAGACAATTGGATTAGAAAATGGCAAGTGAAGTGAATTCATTTAACACAGGAACCAAAAGTTTATTTTAAAACATAAAACATTTGTTTGGGACCCAATCTGGAAAAACAAAGCTCAAAGTGATAAGGATAAGCAGATTTTATATTTGATGGAATTGTTATAAATGAAATCATAGCCAAGTTTTAGAATGAACAAAAAATAAAGTATAGATTGGGTTTCTTTGCTATAATTTTTGTGGGAAAATTGTATGACAACATTATAGACCACCTTTTTATTATTTTTTAGCCTCACCCAAATCTCATCTCGAATACCTTTTATTTCATTTTTTGACATGTTGGAAAAATGTTTTAGAGATTTATCAATTTTTGTAGGGACTGCTTTTCAACGTTTGGTATTCAGGCCATTCTCTTTTGTCGTTTCTACTGTACAGTACTGTTTGGTTGTTAATTGGTAAGACTTCTGTCAGATTCTCAGCTGCCAGTAATAAGTTCCAATGTTCTCCAACATCACTTTCTTAAAATACTACATTCTTACAATTGTAGTAGAAACATATGCTTTTGTTAATCATATAAGTATATCGGGCAGTTCATTAATGAGTATTTTAGTGTTATGATAACTTTTGATTTTCGTTATGTAACCTAAATATTCATTAGTGAATATTTTAGTGTTATAACTTTTGGTTTTTTTTATGCAACCTTCTAACCATGGGAAATTATATAATACTAGGATAATGACACTCCTGTAGTTTTTTTCTGAGTGGTGAGATTTCTTTTATTGATTTTAATTAATTAGTTATTACTTACCTGTGTAGTCAGTTTTCTTTATTTGAGATATTTAAGTTCTGTAAAGTCACCCAGACACTGAATTAGTGAATACTGAAGCAGTGCTCCTTGAGAAATACAGGGTTAGGTTCCTGTGAGTCTCTCATCACATTTTCATCAACTGATGAACACATAGCCTTGTTTATGTGTGTTTCTGTTTAAAGACACCTTATTTAGTACATATTGTTGATTTATTAACATTGTTCTCAGGCCCAGCACAGTGACTCACGCTTGTAATCCCAGCACTTTGGGCAGCTGAGGCAGGTGGATCACCCGAGGTCAGGAGTTCGAGACCAGCCTGGCCATCCTGGGGAAACACCGTCTTTTTATAAAACAAAAACCAAACAAACAAAAAAAAAACATCAACAGCACTGTGGCACTTGCCTGAACAAAGCTGACCTAACACAGATACTTTCTCTGTGAGGCATATGACAGCCTTCTTGCTCTTGGGACTCTAGACAGCACTTCAGCTGTATGCTTAGGGGTCATTTTAAATAGTGAAATCAACAAAAAAGCACAAAGTGTGAAAAATGTGGCACTAAATAGACTGAAAAGGACACTTATTTATGGTACAGAACTGGAACAAGAAGGTAGGCACCTCATCTCAGCTGGGAATGCACACATCAGGGAACTCATGTGTTTTACTGCTCTCCACATGTTTGTGAATGACTGGGAAAGCTCAGTAAGTATGGATTTTCAGTTTAGAAATAAATTTTAGGTCGGACATGGTGGCTCATGCCTATAATCCCAGCACTTTGGGAGGAGGCCAAGGCAGATCACTCGAGTCCAGGAGTTTGAGGCCAGCCTGGGCAACATGGTGAAACCCTGTCTCTACAAAAAATATAAAAATTAGCTTGATGGTGGCATATACCTGTGGTCCCATTACTTGGGAGATTGAAGCAAGAGGATCATTTGAGCACAGGAGTCGGAGGTGGCAGTGAGCTGAGATTGCACCCCTGTACTCCAGCCTGAGTGACAGGGAGATGACTCTGTCTCAAAGAAAAAGAAAAATTTTAGCAGGTAGGCAAATTTGCAAATGCAGAATCCAAGAATAATGAGGATTGGCTGTATTTTCTAATTTTTCACATACTAAGGTTATTGTTGTAATTTTTTTTTAAATGAAAGAACAAATTAAGCTTTTGGAAATTAAATTACAATATAATTTGGAAGGTAAAGCTAAGTCTTTAAAAATAAATGGGAAGCATTTTAAAACACAGTATATTGGTTGGGTTCGGTGGCTCACACCTGTAATCCCAGCACTTTGGGAGGGAGGCCAAGGTGGGCGGATCACCTGAGGTCAGGAGTTCAAGACCAGCCTGGCCAACGTAGTGAAACCCCATTTCTACTAAAAATACAAAAATTAGCTGGACGTGGTGGCAGGTGCCTGTAATCCCAGCTACTTGGGAGGCTGAGGCAAGAGAATCACTTGAACTCAGGAGGCAGAGGTTGCAGTGAGCTGAGATTGCGCCATCTCACTCCAGTCTAGGTGATGGAGCAAGATTCCATCTCAAATAATAATAATACAGTATATTCTCTTATATGTGTGTACATCTGAGTATGGGTAGACTAATGCTATAATAGATGTTTAAAAGAGGGAGGAGTCTGGGCATAGTAGCTCACACTTGTAATCCCAGCACTTTGGGAGACTGAGGTGAGAGGATTGCTTGAGTGCAGGAGTTCGAGACCAGCTGGGGCAATATAGTAAGACCTTGTGTCTATAAAACAAAAAATTAGCTGGGCGTCATGGCGCACACCTACGATTCCAGCTGTGGAGGAGGCTGAGGTAGGAGGATTACTTGAGCCTGGGAAATTGAGGGTTTAGTGAGCCATGTTCAGGCCACTGTACTCCATCCTGGGTGAGAGAGCGAGAGGCAGTCTCCAAAAAAAAGAAAAGCAAAAGAAAAGAGGGAGGAGCACTGGAGGAGAAAAAGAAGGCAAAGAAGAGAGGTGGGACTGTTTGGTTATATTCATTATTTATAAGACTTCTGTCAGTAAATCTGAACAACTGAAGCCAGGTTAAAAATAAGTAGCTGTGAATACTGAAGGGATTTATCCTGATCATTTATCAGAAAGATGGCTCTCACCTCCAAAAGCACATGTTTTAATAGAGCACAGAAGCATGTTGAATTAATATATATGGTTTAATTTAAATGTATAAATTTGGGGGAGAAACTGAAATTTTTCTGTAGCCGTGTTTAAGATCTTGTTAACTTATTTGCCTTTCTCAGTCTAACTTTGCCTTTTCTTACATATAGACACATGAACGCAGACATAAAGATAGCTCCCTGTTGGCTGGGCACGGTGGCTCACACCTGTAAGCCCAGAACTTTGGGAGGCCAAGGCAGGCAGATCACCTGAGGTCGGGTGTTTGAGATCAGTCTGACCAACATGGAGAAACCCTATCTCTACTAAAAATACAAAATTAGCCAGGTGTAATAGCACATGCTTATAATCCCAGCTACTTGGGAGGCTGAGGCAGTGGCATCGCTTAAACCCACGAGGTAGAGGTTGTGGTGAGCTGAGATCACACCATTGCACTCAAGCCTGGGCAACAAGAGCAGAACTCTGTCTCAAAAAACAAATAAACAAAAAGATAGCTCCCTGTCAACACCAAGTTGCAGAGACACGTGATTGTCAATTAAAATTCTTAAAAATTATTTCTGTTTTAGGAACAGCAGCAGTATTGGTATCGACAGCACTTGCTTAGTTTGCAGCAGAGGACAAAAGTTCATTTGCCAGGACACAAAAAGGGTCCTGTGGTAGCAAAGGATACACCAGAGCCGGTAAAAGAAGAAGCTTCAGTACCTGCCACCAGTCAAGTTCCAGAAACTCCTTCTTCTGAGGAGCCCCCATTGCCACCTCCAAATGAGGAAGTCCCACCTCCTCTCCCACCTGAGGAACCCCAGGTAACCATATAATTTGTTTAGTGTTTATCAAATTATTTAGTTTTTTTCCTGATTTATTTATGTATACTTTTATCATAAATGGATATATAGTTTTGTTTTTTTAAGTACCTATAAAATTGCATTTGTGAAATAATCAGATGTCTGTTGTATCAGGTTTATTTATTTTTTTGAGACAGATTGTTGCTCTGTTGCCCAGGCTGGAGTGCAATGGCACCATCTTGGCTTACTGCAGCATCTGTCTCCCAAGTTCAGGCAAATCTCCTGCCTCAGCCTCCTGAGTAGCTGGAATGATAGGATATACCACTATGACTGGCTAATTTTTGTATTTTTTAGTAGAGACAGGGTTTTACCATGTTGGCCAGGCTAGTTTCAAGCTCCTGACCTCAAGTGATCCACCCACTTCGGCCTCCCAAAGTGCTGGGATTACAGGCATGAGCCACTGCGTCTGGCCTGTTGTATCAGGTTTAGAAAAGAAATTTTTTTCCTGGGTTAAGTGAGTGAAGAATTGGATACTCTTCTGAATTGAGTGCCTCTAAGCACTAAAGGAAGATAACAGCATATATTCATAGTGACAGCACAGGGCTTTAGCTTTTAGAGTCAAGCTGCCCAGGCTATAGTTCAGGTACTGCCACTTGTTAACCGTTTTGTGCTTCAATTTACTCCTCTTCAAAGTCAGTATATTCAATAGTAGCTATCACATAGAGGTATTGAAGCATTAAATGTGATTATCCTTGTCACTCAGCATAATGACTGGCACATGGGAGATTCTCATATTGGTCCAAAGGTCGTTGTTCTCCCAAGAGTCTTATGAAAGCCTTATCAAGCCATAATGATTATATTGTGGTTCATTGATGAAAAGTGACAAAAAAAGAAAGAGATTTCTCATAGAGTGAAAAGGTCTGTAACTTAAGGTTCACTTTTTTTTTGTTTTTTATTTTAAACAGGGTCTCACTCTGTTGCCCAGGCTGGAGTACAGTGGTATGAACTCAGCTCACTGCAGCCTCAACCTCCCGGGCTCAAGTGATCCTTTCCCGCCTCAGCCTCCCAAGTAGCTGGGACTTCCTTCTTTCCTCCCTTCCTCCCTTCCTCCCCCCCACTTTCCTTTTTTTTTTTTTTTGAGATGGAGTCTCACTCTGTCGCCCAGGCTAGAGTGCGGTGTGGTGACATGATCTTGGCTCACTGCAAACTCCACCTCCCAGGTTCAAGTGATTCTCCTGCATCAGCCTCCCAAGTAGCTGAGATTACAGGTGCCTGCCACCAGGCCCAGCTAATTTTTTTATTTTTAGTAGAGACAGGGTTTCACCATTTTGGCCAGGCTGGTGTGGAACTCCTGACTTCAAGTGATCTGCCCGCCTTAGCCTCCCAAAATTCTGGGATTACAGGTGTGAGCCATGATGCCTGGCGTGGGACAACTTTCTACTGGAAAAGTTGTTGTCCTGTTGAGGTATAATAAGATTATTCCAGAGAAGACTATGGAATTTATAAACTCCTTTTTATTAGTAGCCATAATAGTAAAGATAGAGCTTTGTGTTTTATCTAAAGATAGAATGGCTTTTCTCAATCCAAAAAGAACTAAAGATGCTGTGTTTGACAATTGGATGTTTCTGAGTTGTAGGGATATATAATTGTTAATATATTTTTGGTTGCTGTTTTATGACTTACATAAAAATGTATCCTCTTTTATCTTTAGTCCGAGGACCCAGAAGAAGATGCCAGGTTAAAGCAGTTGCAGGCTGCAGCAGCACACTGGCAGCAGCACCAGCAACATCGAGTTGGCTTCCAGTATCAGGGAATAATGCAGAAGCACACTCAGTTACAGCAGATTCTACAACAGTATCAGCAGATTATACAGCCCCCACCTCATATACAGGCAAGTACCTCTGTAGCCCACAAATAGGAAGTTACCCTAAGACATTGAAAGGATTTATTATTATTGAAAGATTTAAGTGTGAAAACCGAAAAGATGTCAACTGTTGACAATTAGTTGTTTCCCAAGGAGGGGTGACCAAGTAGTTACGTGTCACGTTACCTGGGGGATTGGGGAGGGGTGGGTTATAGTAGAGTTTCCTGATCGTGTCAACCCAGGCCAGATGTTAGCCTACTATTGCTAAGGGTAAGAACCTGGGATTTTTACCATTTAGCTACATGTTAACCTGTGTTTTGTTTACAAACTACTACAGTAACAGATAAGTAAAAAGGCCAAAAAACAACCACCACAAAAAACCTAAGCAAATATACCATAAAAGATAAAGTGACTTAGATACTTGCCTGTCTTGTATCTTTGAGGTATAATATGTCTGTATATCTATAATAATAGATCATTTTTCAAGCTCTCTAAATTATTCATATTAATATTAAAAACTTGACTGCTAAGATAGATATTTGCTTTAGTATTTGGTTGGTTTTTCCAACTCTGTGGTAAGTTTTCTAAGCCAAAGGAAGGAAGAAGAGTGATCATCACTCAGAGAACTTAACAAGCTTATTCTTAGCCTCCCAAAGTCTTTAGTGTTCTAATTTCCTAAAGCGTCAAATGCCCTTGATTCATTAATATTTCAACCTATGATTAATTCTTTTATATGAATGTTTTGAAATAGTTTTTATCCCTTTATTTGTAGACCATGTCTGTAGATGTGCAGCTGCGGCATTATGAGATGCAGCAGCAACAGTTTCAACATCTTTACCAAGAATGGGAGCGAGAGTTTCAGCTATGGGAGGAACAACTTCATTCCTATCCTCATAAAGATCAGCTTCAGGAGTATGAGAAGCAGTGGAAAACATGGCAGGGACATATGAAAGCTACTCAGAGTTATCTCCAGGAGAAAGTCAATTCATTTCAGAACATGAAGAGCCAGTATATGGGGAACATGTCAATGCCACCTCCTTTTGTTCCATATTCTCAGATGCCTCCACCTCTACCTACAATGCCCCCTCCTGTGTTGCCTCCATCATTGCCACCACCAGTGATGCCTCCTGCCCTCCCTGCTACAGTGCCACCACCTGGCATGCCCCCACCTGTTATGCCACCTTCTCTACCAACCTCTGTCCCCCCACCAGGGATGCCTCCCTCTCTCTCTTCTGCAGGGCCACCACCAGTTCTCCCCCCACCTTCCCTCTCTTCTGCAGGGCCGCCACCAGTTCTTCCCCCACCATCTCTCTCTTCAACAGCACCTCCACCTGTCATGCCCCTTCCACCATTGTCTTCAGCCACACCTCCTCCGGGAATACCTCCTCCTGGAGTTCCACAAGGGATACCTCCTCAGTTAACAGCAGCCCCAGTTCCACCAGCCTCCAGTTCACAGAGCTCACAAGTTCCAGAGAAACCTAGACCAGCACTGCTTCCTACTCCTGTGTCTTTTGGTTCTGCCCCACCTACAACTTACCATCCTCCATTGCAATCATCTGTTGGTCCATCAGAACAAGTGAATTCAAAAGCTCCTTTGAGCAAGTCTACTCTGCCATACAGTTCGTTCTCATCTGATCAAGGACTTGGGGAGTCTTCGGCTGCTCCATCTCAGCCAATCACTGCAGTGAAGGACATACCAGTGAGGTCAGGTGGCCTGCTTCCAGATCCACCTAGAAGTAGTTACTTGGAAAGTCCAAGAGGCCCAAGGTAGGCCTGCTTTTTTTTTCCCCCTCGCTCTTTTTTTTTTTGGTTTGGCTATTTTGTTGACTTAGGTTGTATAGTTCTTGATGGTATTAAAAATTTCATTTATACAATTTTTATGCTGTCTTTGTACTTATGTTGTCTGCTTGTTAGACATCACGTATGTAATCTAGGAAAGGTAACATTTCCCCCATTTCTTTGATATCTCTGCTTTTGTCCTATATGTAGAGATTACAGTCCAGAATGAATGTAGTATTGTGTAATAATGCTTATCATTTTGTATTGACTTAGCTTCAAAAATAATATTTATTAAACTTATCTTTTTTTGCTTATTTATTTGACAAATAATTGAATTAGCAATTACTATTTGTTAGATAATTTGTTAATTGTTAGAGATAAAGATGAATAAGCCAATATTCTTCTGGTTTGAGGCAGTGAAATTTAGTGTAAGGTAAATAGGACTTTTATCCATTCAGCAAATATTTAAGTTCCTGCTCTGTGCTTAGAGCAGTGAATATAACAGAACACATAAAATTCCTGCCCCCATGGAGCTTACATCCTTTATATTTTCTCCAGTTAAGGAGATACTTCTGTTTTGCCTGAACCACATATTTAGAAAGAAAAAATAATGGTATGTAAGTTTTTTCTCTTTTTTTAAAAACTTACTTTTTCCAAGTTTGTAAAAATAGACTTTTCTCCCCAAGTTGATCTAAATGATAACTTTTCTATGGAAATTATTATTATTTTTTGAGCCAGGGTCTTACTTTTTCACTCAGACTGGTTGCATGGATGCAATTATGGCTCAGTGCAGCCTCAACCTCCTGGGCTCAAGCAATCCTCTCATCTCAGCCTCCTGGGTAGCTGGTACCAGAGGTGTGCACCACCACACCTGGCCAATTTTTAAAAAATACTTCGTAGAGATGGGGGTCTTCCTGTGTTGACCATGCATGTCTTCATCCCCTGGGCTCAAGCGATTATTCTGCCTTGGCCTCCCTGCCTGCCTTGGTCTCCCAAAGTACCGGGATTACAGGCGTGACCCATTATGCTCAGCCAGAAAAATATTTTAATCCGTTTTTTTCCCAATTGAGAATTGTACTAGAAATGCATACTTCTTATACACAATTCAAACATAACAGAAAAGTGTAGAAAAAAAAGTGAAAGTCACCTAATTCCACCATCTGGAATCATTTTAAAAATATATGCTATAAAAATGGGATCATACTGAGTAGATTATCTTGTAACTTAGTTTTCCACCAATCTGTGTATTGCTTAGATTTCCATCTCAGTATCAATGGATCTACATCATCATTTTTTTCAACCTCATTTTAGCATTTGAAAACAAGATATATCCTTTATTCCCCAAGCTTATAATTTTGAAAGCAGTATGGCACAAAACTCCATCCACAGTCAAAGTTAAGAGAAAGGGGCAATTAGCATGAATTCCACTGTGTACCAAAAAGCCTTGCTAGAGACTTAACACACATTATTATCTCGTGGGAGTCTTCATAACACCCTGTGAAGTAGGCAGATTGTTCTGCATTTACCCTTAACAAACTAGCACTGAGAGGATTGGGTAACTTGCTCAGTCAGGATCATGTAGCTGAGTAAGTAGAACCCCAGTCCAGGTACAGTTGAGTCCAGAGGGTCCCCAAAGCAAAAGCACTATTTAAGCATTGTTTACTGCCATGAATCAAGCCCATACTGTCAGTGCTTACAGATACGTTTGTAGTTTTGATTTATTTGACATGTGTGTCATCTTGATTTGAATTTGTACTTGTCTCCTGGAATGAGCATTGCCTTTTAGATCTGGTGACTAATTTGCTATCAGAGAAGTACCTTCTTAACACCTCATGAAACATACATTTTCTGCTCCCTTGATTTCTGTCATGTTAATATTTTCTCTCTTTGCCTACTGAATCTTGGCTGTGGGAATTTAGGACCTATTTTAGGTTTATTCTTTAGAAGAAAATAACTTTAAAAGTTAATAATCCAATGCTGGGAGGATATTAGCAATTATCTAATATTATATTCCTCTTCGACAATGCACATTTGTGTTGCATTTCAGTTAATCACAATGGGTCATGTACATATCATCTTTTTTATTCCTCTTAGTGATCTCAGGAGGTAAATAAATACATAAGAAAAGCTGAGATTCAGAGAGGTTGTAAATAAATTGCCTCATATAACATAGCTAGTAAATGGTTGAGATGGGATTAGAATCCAAGGACTTCTGATCCACTTTAAATCATTGTACTTTTTGTGATGAGCAGTGGTATGCTTAACATTGGCACTGTGATAAGGAACACTGCCATATAAGGTATTGATTCTAGAAAGTTTGCTTTTTACATTGAACCCAAATGTGATTCTTTGACTTTTATCTGTTGATTCTACATTTGCCTCTGGAGCAACACAGAATGAATTATCCTATTCCTCTTCTACAGCGTGTCACTATAGTTATTTAAAAACTGTTACCCTCATATCTCCCTCACCTTGCCTTACCCAGTCTGCTGTGCCAATCACAACTCAGATTCTTTTCGTCTTAACATTGTTTCTAACCTCCTCCTGCTATACTGCTCACTGTCCTTTGAAGGGCCTTTAGTTTGTTAGTCTCCTTCAGAATGAACACTTACTTCAGATGCAGAGGACCATAGGCCTAGTACCAACTTCATTATAAATAGTGTGCTCATATTATATAGCTTAACAAATTGCTTTTTTGTTTGTTTTTTTCAGCACTCTCACAGTGTTGACTCTTGTTGAACTTAACATCAATTTAGCTTCCCGGATCTTTTCACATTAACTTTTAAGCCAAATCTCTCTTATCCTGAACTTGTGTGGTTGGTTTTTTGTTTTTGTTTTTCTTGTTTCTTTTTCTAAGACTTTAGATTTATCTTTAGATTTTTTTTTCAAGTTAGGTTTGCACCATCATTTCAGTCTGCTGAAATCTTGGTGGGTGATTTTACTGTTTTAGGTATGTGATGTCTTTCTTCAGCATTTTCATCTGCAGCTTTGATAAGGATGGCTTTTTAATCCTTGAATTGGATCCTGCTTGCATTGTCCACCTTGTTTTGAAAACCTTTCCCCAGACTAGCTTATGTCATTGCCATTTCAGTCATCCCTCTGCTTCTTTTGCTCACTTAGCCCTTATAGAGTATAGTTGGGAGTGTTACCCAGACATAGTTCTTTTTCTCCTGTGTAACTAGGTAAAAAAAATCGGTGGAAAGCTGGTTAGTGAGTGAACAGGACTGAGATAAGAATAATCTATACTATTAAAGACACGGGTAAACTTCCTTTATTCCTAATTCAGGTTTTGCTGTCAATATATAACTGATGTGGTAAGCCACCTTTTTTTTAAATAATCAAAGCTGGTTAGAAAAACAAGAATTTAGAACACAGCTAAACAACTTTACCAGTAACGTGCTATTAAAATAAAGTACTGTAAATGGCTTTTGAGTTTTTGCAAAATCCAGATTTAGGCTGCTTTCTTATAATAAGAGGTCTAAAAAAGTCACGTGACAAAACTGCATCACATGTAAATAACATGTCACATTATTGAGCCTAGGGGAGGTGTTTTGACACTATGTGTATCATTGGGTTCACTCAGTCTTCCAGAAGACTACTGTTGCTCCAGTAAACTGTCATATCAGTGGATGTTGGTTTTCCAGAACTTTTATTTTTCGTAAATAATAAAACTTACTTATTGAAAGATATCAGAGAAGTGCACAATTTTAAGTGTACAGTTTAGTGAATTTTCACAAAATAAAGATACATGGTATCACTACTAGATCAATAAATAGGAATTACTAGTGCCCAAGTAATTCCCCTTGTTCCCCTCGGTTATTTTCTAATAACCCGAACGATAACTGCTATACTGAGCCATAGATTAGTTTTGCCTATTTTTGAACTTTTTGTAAGTGAAATAATACTGTATGTACTCGTGAATTTGACATCTTTCGCTTGACATTGTATTATTGTGAGAGTCATCTGTGTTGTATGTAGTAGTTTATTCTCGTTCCTGTACAATAGTTCATTGCATGAATATACCACAATCTGTTTATCCATTTTAATATTAATGGTCACTGAAGTTTTTTGGTTATTATGAAAAGTGCTGCTATGTGTCTTTTGGCGCTGTATGTGTCCCTTTAGATGTATGTGTGTTTGTATGTGTTTAATTTTGTTTGGATATCTACTAAGGATTGGAATTGCCTGAATATAGAGCATATACATATTCTGCATTAATGAATATTGTTAAACATTTTTCCAAAGTGGTTGTTTCAGCTTATACTCTGACCAGCAATGTTTCAGTGTTTTAGTTTTTTTGCATCCTTATCAACACTTGGTATTGTTGAACTTTTAAGGTTTAGCAATCCTAGTGGATGTATAGTGATATCATGATAATGGATTTAATTTACATTTCCCGGATGACTAACAAAGTTTCAGTTCTTTCCATTTGATTATTGTTAATTTGGATTTCCTGTCTTATGAAATGCTGATTCAAGTCTTTTTTCCATTTTTTTGACTGGTTTTTATGTCTTATTGATTTTGTAGGAGTTCTTTATTCTACAGTTCTTTATCCATTATGTGTATTACAGATTTCTCACTGTAGCGCTTTTTGTTTTAATAAGCATATGAAAGTAAACGCTACAGGCTGGGCGGCGCAGTGGCCCATGCCTGTAATCCCAGCACTTTGGGAAGATGATACAGGCAGATCACTTGAGGTCATGAGTTGCAGACCAGCCTGGCCAACATGGTGAAACTTTGTCTGTACTAAAAATACAAAAATTAGCCAGGCATGGTGGTGCGTACTTGTAATCCCAGCTACTCGGGAAGCTCAGGCATGAGAATCACTTGATCCTGGAGGTAGAGGTGGCACTGAGCCGAGACTGCACTCCAGCCTGGGGGACAGAGCAACAGAGTGAGACTCCGTCTCAAAAGAAAAAAAAAAAGAAAGTAAACGCTGCAATATGATGGATTGATTTCAGTATACCAGAAAAGTAGTCTTTATCATTTAGGTCCAATGCACCCTTTTTATTTTAAAGTTTAAAGTAATTTTACAAATAATTTACAGACGTTAAAAATAAAGGGACCAGGCATGGTGACTCACATCTGTAATCCCAGCACTTTGAGAGGCGTAGATGAGTGGATTACTTGAGGTTAGGAGTTTTAGACTAGCCTGGCCAACATGGCAAAACCCTGTCTCTACTAAAAATACAAAAATTAACTGAGCATGGTTCTGCACACCTGGAGTCCCAGCTACTTGGCAGGCTGAGGCAGGAGGATTGCTTGAACCTGGGAGGCAGAGGTTATAGAACTATGCCACTGCACTCCAGCCTCAGTGATGGAGTGAGACTTTGTCTCAAAAATAAAAATAAAATAAAGGGATAGTGAAAAAATGTTAAAGATGAAATCTTAAAAGATGAAATAATTCTGTCACATATCCTTTTAGCAAATTGAGATGGTCCAGGTTCTTGCCACAAAATATGTGGTAAGGTCCTTCCTGTTTAATAACTAAGTGGATGACTGTACCACATTTCTTTTCTGTCCTTAGAAATATATTGTCAGCTGTGCGTGGTGGCCAACCTCTATATTCCAGCCCTTTGGGAGGCTGCGGCAGGAGGATTGCTTGAGCTTAGGAGTTTGAGACCAGCTTGGGTAATATAGTGAGACCCTGTCTCTACAAAAAGTAAAAAAATTAGCTGGACTTGGTGGCATGCGCCTGTGGTCCCAGTTACATTTGAGGTTGAGGTGGAAGGATCACTTGAGCCTGGGAGGTCAAGGCTGCGGTAAGCTGTGATGGTGCCACTGCACTCCACTCTAGGCAACAGAGTGAGATCCTGTCTCAAAAAAAAAAAAAAAAAAAAACACCACCACCAAAGGCTATAAATATTATCATTCCGCTTTTTCTTCTGTCTTTTATTTCTTTAACCTTCTATTTTTAAATCACTACTCCATATAGAACTGATTTTCTGATTAATGTATAGTGTGAGGTAGGGGATCAGTGTTTATATTTTCCAAATAACTATCCAGTTGACCCCAACACCATTTACTGAAGAAGTCATCCCTGCTACTTTATAGTGACTTCATCATAAATTCATTGTTTAAATGTATTTGTTTCTGAACTCTCCATTTTCATGGTCTATTTGTCTGTCTTTGCATTAGTGTCATATTTTTTCAGATAACTGTAGCTTTTGTAACAATAAATTTATCTATTTATGTAGGCCCTCAGTTCTGTGCTTCTAGATGAAAGATTGGCAGGCTTTTTTTTTTTTTTCTTGAGACAAATTCTGACTCTGTCATCCAGCCTGGAATGCAGTGGCACGATCTCGGCTCATTGCAACCGCTGCCTCCTGGGTTCAAGTGATTCTCCTGTCTCAGCCTCCCAAGTAGCTGGTATTACAGGCATGCGCTACCCTGCCGGGCTAATTTTTGTATTTTTAGTAGAGACAGGGCTTCACCATGTTGGCCAGGCTGGTCTTGAACTCCTGACCTCAGGTGATCTGCCTGCCTTGGCCTCTCAAAGTGCACCACGCCTGGCATGGCACACTTTCTATAAAGGCCAGTTGGTAAATATTTGTAGGTTTTGTGGGTGACGTTCAGTCTCTGTTAAATATTTTTCTTTCTTCCTTTGTTTCTTTTTCTTTTTCTTTTTTCTTTTTTTTTTGCCCAATGAAACCCAATTTTTTTTTTTTTTTTTTTTTTTTTTTTTTTTTTTTTTTTTTTTTTTTTTTTTTTTTTTTTTTTTTTTTTTTTTTTTTACATTTTTAAAAAATTTTCTTTAGACAGAGTCTTACTCTGTTACCCAGGCTGGAATGCAGCGGCAGAATCACAACTGACTACAACTTTGACCTCCTGGGCTCAAGCAATCCTCCTACCTCAGCCTCCCATGTAGCTGGAACTACAGGCATGTCCCACCATGTTTGGCTATGTTTTCATTTTTTCTAGAGATGGGGTTCTCCCTATATTGTCCAGGCTGGTTTCGAACTCCTGGGCTCAAGCCATTTGCCTGCCTTGGCCTTCCAAAGTGTTGGGATTACAGGCATGAGCCACCATGTGCAGACTTTGTTTGTTTGTTTTAAAAAAAAACCTTTATGAATGTAAAAAAAATCACTTTTAAATGTATTTGGCCCATAGGCCATAGTTTGCTGACCCCTCTTCTAGATTGTCTTATTATTAGAATCAGCTTGTCAGTTTTCAAAAACCAGTTGGAATTTTGATGAGTATTGCATAGAATTCATTGACCATTTGGAGGAAGAATTGAAATCTTATAATATCAAGGCTTCTGATCAGTCACAACTACTTTATGACTGGTTTTAGGATTAGAATTGTGGACCTCTTAATTCTATAGCTGTCTTACTAGGATTAGTAAGGGACTATGAGTGCTATAGTTTTTCTTTATATTTCAGTTTGTTATGATTGTTCCTGTTTATAGAGATTACTTATATTTGGGAATTTTAATTTTAGAACCTTGGTTATACATATTAGGAAACAGGTACTATTTCACATAAAAACAAAAAGGGAAGAAATTTAATTTCAGAATTTGGTATCTTGTAATTCCCATGGTTTATTAATTTTAGTAGGCTTCAGCAAATAATATAATACAGAAAATACCTTCTTTAAAGGTATTTGTATTTCTGTATACATCTTAAGTTTTTACATTTTAGAATTTTATATCAAATTTTGAAATCTTTATACTTAATTCTAAGGGTTTTATACCTAGTTTTAGGGTTTTTAAAGGAGATTTATAACACACTTAACTATACAAATAAATACTTGGTAAATACTTAAAACCAGATATTTGCTTATTTTTCTTTTCATCTGACCAGTGTACAATGCATGCCTTTTTATGTGATTGTATTTCGCGAATTTATGTAATGTTTCTACTACATTTTAAGTACATGTTTTTTTATGTCAAAAGGGTCATAATATTTCATTGTATTGATGTAAAGATGGCTTATTTTCATACGGATTTTTAATATGAGTATCTCTTAATATATTTGTTACAAAGGCGTAAAAGGTCTTTACTTTTATAAATGAAAAAAGTTTTGAGTCTGTCATTTTGAAACATCTTTGAACTTTGAAAATTTGAAAGTCCAGTAATAGCCAGATGTGGTGGCTCATGCCTGTAATCCCAGCACTTTGAGAGGTTGAGGCAGGTGGATTGCTTGAGCTCAGGAGTTTGAGACCAGCCTGGGCAACTTGGCAAAACCCCATCTCTACCAAAAATACAAAAATTAGCTGACCCTGGGGACATACAAAAATTAGCCAGGCATAGTGGCAAGGACCTGTGGTCCCAGCTACTCGGGAGACTGAGGTGGGAGGATTGCTGGAGCCTAGGAAGTCTAGGCTGCCAGTGAGCTATGATCATGCCACTGCATTCCAGCCTGGGTGATAGAGTGAGACCCTGTCTTAAAAAAGAAAAGGACAAAAAAAAAAAAAAGTCAAACAGTGATAAATATTTGCCATTTATATGTAGTATTGAAAGTGTATTTCAGATGTTTTCAACATTTTCTGGCCTCCAGAATGAAAATAAAATGATGGCCCTTGGCTGATGATCAGCAATTTGGTCTGAAAACAAAGCACCAACCCTTTCATCTGGCCTGTGTCCTCTTATCTGCACACCTTTTAAGCCTCCTGCATCCTTTGTCTTTTCCTCTGGCTTTTACGCATGCTCTTTTCTTTGTCTGGAATTCCCTTCTTGCCATTCTTTGCTTTATTTATTTATATTTTTCCTGTCCTGGGGCAGCACTTCAGTAATTACAAATTGGGATTCTTTAACGAAATCAGACATTGGGAATACTTTGGTTAGCAAGACAAACATGTTCCATATTTATCAAATTCTGTTCTAATTGTTGAGTTAATCTTTTCACTCTTCCTGTGGACAGTGAATTCCTTGAGGTTAGGCTTGACTCTTTTTAGCAGCAGTACATTACC
Organism: Plecturocebus donacophilus; assembly: GCA_004027715.1. Lineage (NCBI taxonomy): Eukaryota > Metazoa > Chordata > Mammalia > Primates > Pitheciidae > Plecturocebus > Plecturocebus donacophilus. The sequence continues at coordinate 10,569 of PVKP010015891.1, read as the reverse complement.
TGACAGTCAATAGGTGTTCAATAAAAGTTGCTTCTTCCGAAATGTTAGTCGTGGATAAAATTCTCAAGGCATTCACAATTTTGTGAGGAAGGGACTTTGCTCATACTTAAATTTGGTTAGAATACTAGATAACATGTTGATAAGGTCTTTCACTGACATTGTGGAAGATAGTCTTATCATTTACATGAACAAGTAATTGCTGCATTGATACATAGCAAATGATTTGATACAACTTTAATGATCCAATATATTATTGAGGCACTTTGAATTAATAAGTGTAATTCCAAGAAAGGAACCAAACCATCACAAGCCCTAAAAGCCATACTTTTTTTTCTTTCTGTAAATATATACTCTCCATTCTTAGAATTGTGATGTGTATACTTTGACAAGTTCCTGGTCACCTTCCCTTTGCCCATTATAGCTTTGCTAAGCCTTCACATAGACTATCTACTCCAGTGCTGCTTTCTTCATCTTAGCAACCATTTTTATTTTGCTTTATATTTATAATTTAGCTTCCTGCCTCACAGAAATCAAGGCTGCCTATTAAACTCAGTAAAACATCTCACTTCTAGCCCTTAGTTTTACTTACCATGCTCATCATCTTATAGTCTCAGAAGAAGCAGCCTTTCTGATGAGGGCTAATCCTCTTTCTGTGCCCTTTAAAGAGATACAGTTTACTTTTTTATCAAAGTGATTCATACGCGTGGTTTAAAAAAATTGGGCAAAATGGCCACCCACTGCCCCATGACCCCCAAATGTGTTTTCTAATGGTATCCTCATTTATTTACTTAGCTGTTTCTTTTGGTCGCCATCTTCATAGCACTAAATAATTATGCTGCTCTTTTCATGACTTATACGCTTACACATTTTAGATATTACATACTTATTTAACTGTTCTGAAAAAGGTTTTGTTCTTCCTCAACACTGCCATATGGCTGTTAACTACAGCATTCCCCTTGACGATCTGCGAGAATGAGATTTGCTGTTTATCAGATCTCATGGCTTCCTGTTACCATTCAGTACCTCCATTTCCTGGGGTGCATGTTCAAGTCACTTGCTAAGGAAGGGTGGGTGGGAGGTAAATTTTCTGAGTCGTCCTGTATCTGAAAATATCTTTATTCTAAACTCACACTTGCTTGCTAATTTGAATATAGAATTTGATGTTGAAGATAATTATTCCTCAAGGTTTTAGGATCATTGTTCTATTTTGTTCTATTACCTTGTGTAGGTGTTGTGCTGTACTGATTCTTTTCCTGTTTTGGTGATCTCCTCTCTCCCAAACTTAAAAAAATCTCTGGTATTCTGAAATTTCAGTGTTTTTTGTTTGCTTGTTTGGTTTTATTATTAATTATCCTGAGTACTCAGTATGCTGGGCCCTTTCTGTCTGGAGATTGGAATCTCAACTCTGGGATACTTCTTTGTGTTATTTCTTCATTAATTTTTTTTCTCTTGTTTTGTGTTTCTGGAACTCTTCATTAGTAGGATTTTGGGCATGTTTGATGGATTATCTTTGTGTCTTTTATCTTACATTTTGTTGTACTTTCTGAGATACTTTTAACTTCTAATACTTTTATTGCATCTTTTATTTTGAGAATTGGAAAACATTTTTTCTATGTTTTTTTTTGGTGCTGATCTTTTTAATAAATAGCACATTGTTCTTGATTTATAGGTGCAGTCTCTTTAAGAATTTCTCTGAGGATAACAATTTGAGTTGAAAGTCCTTTTCTGCTTTTTGCATTCTATTTTCTCCAAATTCTGATCCTATTTATTTATCTTTAGTTTTTCTTTCATTTTGGATGTGTTCCTCAAATATCTAGCAATCCTTGGCTGTCCATTTATATTTAAAAAAGCATGGAAGACACTGACAAACTGATTGGGAGTGTGTGTGTATGAGAGGGGCTTGTTACCTGTCAGGTTTTTGCTTTATGTGAAGAGGGTAAGGAACTGTCACTACTGCTAGGGGACTCAAGGATTTAAGAGACATTCAGCCTAGGGAAAGGCTGGTTGATGGTTCTGAATCTAGATTTACATATTTTTAGCCCCAAGTTTTACTCCTTTCCTTCCTTAGCATCCCCTGGTGTCTGAGAACCCTGACCCTCTCTGGGGTTCTCTGCGTAAGCCAGCCTCCTTTTGATTTTATCCCCTTCTGCCATCAGTACTCCAAACTGTAGCTTCTTCCTGCTCTGTAAGTTACCACTCATATTTTTTCTTTGTCTTTCAGAATTTAAAAACAAGATTCTCATCTGCCGATTACCCCCTCTCTCTGTTTATTGTGGGTTTGTGTATTTTTAAGTTCCTTGCAATGGGTTTGTAAAAGGTCATCTTGGCTAGGCTGAACTATATTTCCCAAAATTCCCTTTCTCTCTCTCTCTTTTTTTTTTTTTTTTTTTTTTTTTTTTTTTTTTTTTTTTTTTTTTTTTTTTTTTTGAGACAGAGTCTCACTCTGTCACCCAGGCTGGAGTGCAGGGATACCACCTCGGCTCACTGCATCCTCCACCTCTTGGGTTCAAGCAATTCTCCTGCCTCTGCCTCCCAAGTAGCTGGGATTACAGGTGCACGCCACCATGCCCAGCTGAGTTTACTATTTTTAGTAGAGACAGGGTTTCATCATGTTGACCAGGCTGGTCTTCGAACTCCTGACCTCAGGTGATCCACTCGCCTCCACCTTCCAAAGTGCTGGTATTACAGGCATGAGCTTCCGTGCCTGGCCGCCTTTCCCATATATTTCTGATTAGGTTGGGTCACTGGGAGATTTTCACATCTAGCATGAGATATTATTCCTGGACAACCAGAAACATTCTCTTTTTCCAGAGGAGCACATAAAGTCTTTTCTTTTTTCGTCTTTAGGATAATATTAGTTCATTCTTTTCCTACCTGATTCACAATCCTTCTTTCATGTTCTGTAACTTAAATACTGAAATACAAAGTGAACTGTAATTAATACATACTATGTTAGATAACAAGGAAGAAAACAAATGAACCCAAAAATATTTGGTTAATACACGCACACACACATATGTATATTTAAACACATATATATCAAATTAAGGAAGAAATACTTGTAACTATTGTAGTCCATATTTCTGCAGTGGTCATGTGGTCATAGCTGGTATATATGTGCTTCCGCCACTCGTTCCATATTCCCATTGCTCTAAGTATCTCAGCTGGTCCTGGTTCCTTGCTTGGTGGAGTGACCCAGGCTTTCATTCTTTTAGGTGTGGGCTATTAGTGGTTCTTTCTGAATTAGTTCTGCTACTTGCAGTTCTACAAAACCGCTTGCAATTTTCCATGGACTTGGATCTCAGGACATGGGAAATGCTAAGAGATGTCATAGAGGATCTCTTGCATTTTGGACATACTCCTCTTCACCTGTATTGTGCAGTAGTAACCCAGATTCCCCTTGAAAGTTAGGATCAGTCATCCCCAGTGAATGCAGTAACCGTCTTCATTGCCTCTTGATTCGGAACTTCAGAGTAAAGTTGGAGTCTCAACTTCAGATTAGTGGAATCATTTGTTGTGCCTCCTAGTGGAAGTATTCATCCCTTTGAAACTAGACTTCTAGAATAACAAAGCATAAAGTCACAGGGATAGGAAATAAATATTTTGCTAACACTGAATTTATTAGTCTTTGTTGATTTCCCAAAAAAATGAAAAAAAAAAAAACCCTCTTAGCACTCATTAAAGGCATGAAAAGTATCACTCTCTACTACTCAGTCACCTAAGCCAGAAACCTTGGAATCATCTTTTTTTTTTTTTTATTTTTTATTTTTTAAAGACAGGGTTTCACCATGTTGGTCAGGCTGGTCTTGAACTCCCGACCTCAGGTGATCCGCCTGCCTTGGCCTCCAAAGTGCTTGGATTACAGGCGTGAGCTACCACGCCCAGCGGAATCATCTTAAATTTTTCCCTTACCTCTATCATTTTTTTTCTACCTGTTACAAAATCCTCTCAGTTCTACCTTATTTTACATCTCTCACTTTTATCCCTTCCTCTGCATTCTCATATCAGTCACTGCCTTAGGCTAGGCATCACCTTCACTTATCCAAATTGTAGAAATAATCTTTAAACTTTTTGTCTCTGTCCACTGTTTTTCTGCTAAAGCAATCTTTTAAAAATCAGGCTGTATTTAATGGCTATAAATGCTTATAAGGTAATGCTAAACTCCTTCACCATCTAAATTAATTTATCTGTTATAATCGAGATCCAAGTCAGATGGCTTTAACAAGTTAGAAGTTTATTCTCTCTTAGGACTTAGATTATGGCTCAGGAATCCAGTTCCTTCTGATTTACCTGGTCCAGGATGTTTTACCACCATGTGAGAACCATCATGAAAAAGGAAATGGTGAAGAGGAGGATGTGCCCCTTCCTTTAAGGGGACAATCCAGAGGATGTGCAAATCATTTTTACTCTCAGCTCCTTGGCAAGAACTTGACTGCCAGTTCTAGCTGCAAAAGATAAAGAGAGTATCTTGTCTGGGGAGCCTTGTGTCTAACTAAAAAATAGGGAGTCCTGTTATTGTAGATAAGTGGGGAAATGGGTATTGGAAGACCACCAGTAGTCTCTGCCACAGGAGGCATACACAATCTTCTGGAGAGTGATCCTTGCTTACTTCTTTACCTTATTTTTTAGTGTGCTGCTTTTCCACACTTCCCTTTTAATCAGCTCTCTTGACTATTTCTCCTTTGCATTAGCCATGCTAAACTATTTGCACTTCTAAACATGCTCTGCTGAGCAAAGACATTTCTCTGCCTTTCCTCACCTTGCTTCCTTAGATTGAGGTGCCCTTGTATTTGGTTGTAAACTCTTTGACGGCACAGATCACGTTTTATTCTGGTATCTCTTGGATGTAATGTAGTGCCTGACAGATAGGGGATGTATACTATCTCTTTACTGGATGAGCAGGTGGGTTCATAGTAAAAAATAACTGTGCAGACTTTTTAAAATGTCAGAGCCAGGGCTGCTTTTTTTTTTTTTAAACTTTTGTCAATCGAAATGTTCGTGCTAGCTCTAAAAATATTTATAATCATCCTATATTTTCTTTTTAGTCTTTTCATATTTTGTTTTTAGTTACAATTTAATTCCAGAAGTGCTCAGAGTTAGTTATGGAATTTGTTAATTTTGTCTTTAAAATGAGTGGCCTTTTCTGTCTCCTAAGGCACAGTATTTATAATTGCTTTTTTTTTTTTTTGAGACAGAGTCTCACTCTTGTCACCCAGGCTGGAGTGCAATAGTGTGATCTCAGCTCACTGCAACCTCTACCTCCTGGGTTCAAGTGATTCTTCTGCCTGAACCTCTCAAGTAGCTGGGATTACAGGAACCTGCCACCATCACCGGCTAGTTTTTATATTTTTTTAGTAGAGACAGGATTTCACCACGTTGGCCAGGTTGATCTTGAACTCCTGACCTCAAATGATCCACCAGTCTCTGCCTCCCAAAGTGCTGGGATTACAAGTGTGAGCCACTGCGCCCGGCTTATAATTGCTTTTTAACAATTCAGTATAATAGTGACTTGCTGCAGGACATGTGTTGAAGTGAATTAGATAATACTAACATGATTTCCAAAGCGTGTCCTAAGACCTTCTGAGCACTGCTACCTTAACATACTGGTTCTAAGATATTGGTGACTCAGGATTTATTTAATGACTGAAAAGAGTCATTGTTGTAAACAAATTCTAAGGCAAGAGTGCCTTAAATATTCTTACATGGAGAATTTTTTTTTTTTCTGTTTTACTGTCTTGAGTAATATCTTTTGTTTTACTTGTAGATTTGATGGTCCTCGAAGATTTGAGGATTTAGGGTCAAGGTGTGAAGGACCGAGACCCAAAGGGCCTCGTTTTGAAGGAAATCGCCCCGATGGGCCAAGACCCAGATATGAAGGTCACCCAGCAGAGGGCACTAAAAGCAAATGGGGAATGATTCCCCGGGGGCCAGCATCTCAATTTTATATTACCCCCAGTACGTCCCTAAGTCCTCGACAGAGTGGACCACAGTGGAAAGGCCCCAAACCAGCTTTTGGACAGCAACATCAGCAGCAACCTAAGTCACAAGCAGAACCTCTTTCAGGAAACAAAGAACCATTAGCAGACACCAGTAGTAACCAGCAGAAGAATTTTAAAATGCAATCAGCTGCATTTTCCATTGCGGCAGATATAAAGGATGCCAAGGCGGCTCAGTCAAATGAGAATCTAAGCGACTCTCAACAAGAGCCACCTAAAAGCGAAGTCTCGGAAGGGCCCATAGAGCCTTCTAATTGGGACCAGAATGCTCAAAGTATGGAGACTCAAATCGACAAAGCCCAAGCTGTTACTCAGCCTGTACCCCTTGCAAATAAGCCTGTACCTGCTCAATCTACTTTTCCTTCAAAAACAGGGGGGATGGAGGGAGGAGCAGTAGCAACATCATCATCATTAACAGCAGATAATGATTTTAAACCTATGGGTATTGGTCTGCCCCATTCAGAAAACAACCAAGATAAAGGCCTGCCTCGGCCAGATAATAGAGATAACAGATTAGAAGGCAATAGAGGCAGCAGCTCATCTTACAGAGGTCCTGGGCAAAGCAGAATGGAAGACACACGGGATAAAGGACTAGTGAACAGAGGTCGTGGCCAGGCAATCAGTCGAGGCCCAGGATTGGTCAAGCAAGAAGACTTTCGGGATAAAATGATGGGTAGGAGAGAAGACAGTCGAGAGAAGATGAACAGAGGAGAAGGTAGCCGGGACAGAGGGTTGGTGAGGCCTGGAAGCAGTCGGGAGAAAGTGCCAGGTGGTCTGCAAGGCAGCCAGGACAGGGGTGGAGCTGGCAGCCGAGAAAGGGGACCACCTCGGAGGGCTGGTAGTCAGGAGAGAGGACCTCTTCGAAGGGCCGGGAGTAGGGAGAGGGTACCACCCCGAAGAGCTGGGAGCAGGGAGAGAGGACCACCTCGAGGGCCTGGCAGTCGAGAAAGGGGACTGGGAAGATCAGATTTTGGTCGTGATAGAGGTCCATTCAGACCAGACCCAGGAGATGGCGGGGAAAAAATGTATCCATATCACCGAGATGAGCCTCCTAGAGCTCCATGGAACCATGGAGAAGAGCGAGGGCATGAAGAGTTTCCATTAGATGGTAGAAATGCTCCAATGGAACGAGAAAGACTTGATGACTGGGATAGAGAAAGATACTGGAGAGAATGTGAACATGACTATCAAGATGATACACTAGAGCTCTATAACAGAGAGGACAGGTTCTCAGCACCACCATCTCGGTCTCATGATGGAGATAGGCGAGGCCCTTGGTGGGATGATTGGGAAAGAGACCAGGATATGGATGAGGACTACAATAGGGAAATGGACAGGGACATGGACAGGGACGTGGATCGGATTGGAAGACCCATGGATATGTATGATAGAAATTTGGATAATGAGTGGGACAGAGATTATGGGAGACCACTGGATGAACAAGAATCACAGTTTCGTGAACGGGATATTCCATCTCTTCCACCTTTACCGCCCCTCCCACCTCTTCCACCTTTGGATAGATATCGGGATGATAGATGGAGAGAAGAAAGAAATCGAGACCATGGGTATGATCGAGATTTCCGTGATAGGGGTGAGTTGAGGATTCGAGAGTATCCAGAAAGAGGAGATACATGGCGGGAAAAGCGAGATTATGTTCCTGACAGAATGGACTGGGAAAGAGAACGGTTGTCAGACAGATGGTACCCATCTGATGTGGATAGACATTCCCCCATGGCGGAACATATGCCCTCCTCACATCATTCCTCAGAAATGATGGGGTCCGATGCAAGCTTAGACTCTGACCAAGGCCTTGGAGGGGTAATGGTTCTCAGTCAGAGGCAGCATGAAATCATTTTGAAAGCTGCACAAGAACTGAAAATGCTTCGGTAAGTTGACTTCTTCAGATCATTTCTTTTAGTAAAAACCACATTCAGACTGCTCTTTTAAATGATATGATATATTTGAATGCAATCATTTTACTTCAAGTTCTTATCACATACTTTTAATTTATATTTCTGGTCATTCAGTGCTGTTTTTAGGGTTAGGATGAGTATTTAAGAACTGTGTTAATTATAAACATATGCTCTAAAATGTGAAAATTAATTGCTGTCTTGGCCTTTGTAGATGTGTTGCTGGCATGCCATGCCTGTGCATGTTTCAGGTGTCAGACTTCAACTTTTCAGTGCTCTGGATTTCACAGGGCTCATGTGTAACCTCCATTTTTTCCAGTAAGCAGTTTGTTCTTTGGTATTAGATCTGATAGACTTTATATTCACTAATCATTGATATCACTTTGGAAAGTGCTGTATTTTTTGTATTTTTCTTTGTTGAAGCTAAGAATGGTTTGCTTAGGAGCATCCTCAGATTTGTCTAACTACTGATACTTTCTTTTTGGGATGTTTTTGTCTTTCATTATAATTAAAAGCAGATATTTCTCGTTGAGGATGGTACTTGTTTCTGTGTAACCAAATGTTTTCTTTGTGAAATGGAAAATAGGATATTTTGACTTACAATCAACTATGTATAGGTATCTACATAATTTTCCTGTTGTAGTAACAATAATAACAAAAGCTAACATATATTGCATGCTTACTCTGAGCCAGGAACTGTACTAAGTGTGTTGTGTATTAAACTAATTTAATCTTTAAACCGGCTATATCTTGGGATAGGAATTTAGAAGTCAGTGACAGATTGCAAGCTTTTTTAAAGCAAAATTTTTTAGAAAATTCAATTAATGATTAGGTTTTGATAGATTCCAATATATTTCTTCCATTTTTCAATTCTGGTTTATATTTGTGGATCTTAACCAATAAATTATAACTTAAACTTTAGAACTGGGAAGGAAAAATATGGTGAAGAAACAGTAATGATGAAAGACCGGATACGGCAGGTTTCTGTGGTCTATAGCTAAGAGGTTTATTTATTCCAGGTTACTCATGAAGAAAATGTAGAAAGCATGCTATAGAATATATAGCTACTACACTATTCACTTTTAAGTTGTAGACACCTTTAATTTAACACCTACCATGTAACTGGGCACTTGCTAATAATTGAGTGTATATTATGTCAGTCTGTCTATCTCAAATTCTTCTATATCAAAGGCCTGCAAAGATAAGATAGTATTATCCCCACTTCACAAATGACACTAAGGCTCAGAGAGGTTAAGTTCTCTTGGCTAGTAAGTGTCAAATCCAGCATTTAAACTCAATCTGTCCAACTCTAAAATCTGTGTTGTTTATGGAGAATACCAAGCTGATTGATGTTGTTAAGCTGCCAAGGTTTTCTTTTTCCTTTCGAAATTTCTTTTTAATTCATTATTGCTTTGCATGGCAATGCTGGGTAAAAGGTGCTGCTGCCGCTTCATCCTTTTTTAAAGCTTTCTAGGTAACATGAACATAAATAATATATATGGAGTGATAGATAATATGGTCATAGTTGAATACAAGTAGGTTATGTTATGTCAGTGTAAAGTCATAAGGAATATCATAAGGGATATGATTTACCTGAGCAGAAAATAGTCTTACATACTTGACTTTTTGGGTTCATTTGGGTCACTTACTTTACTGTAAGGAGAAAATTGTAAGAGGTCTTAAGAAGTTGTAGTGGATTTTACCCGTGTTTAAGGTGGGCATTGTGAAGAAAAGTAAAAGGAATTTAATCAGAAATTTAAAGAAAAACCGAAGGGCTACATAATTATCTTCAGGAAGATGAAGTGTTGTTTTTAAAGATATAGACTGACAGTTGTGTTTTCACCATCTACAGCAGGGGCCATAAATTAAAATGTCCCCAAGAATCAGATAACAAAAACAAGTGAAAGTGGGCCAAGTCGAACTCTGTATAGTGAAGATTGTAACAGGTTGTTTCATCTAACATGGGCAGCCTTGCCACACTCGCCTGATTGTTGACATGTGGGAATGTAGGCCTGGTGTTACCAAATCTTTTTAAGGTTTGAATTTATATGTGAAATATTTTGCTTTGCAAATAGCTGATTCAAATTTTAAAAACTGATGTGAAAGCCACATTTTTTTTTTGAGTTGCAGTCTCGCTGTGTTTGCCAGGCTGGAGTGCAGTGGCATGATCTCTGCTCACTGCAACCTCTGCCTCCTGAGTGCAAGTGATTCTCCTGCCTCAGCCTCCTGAGTAACTGGGATCACAGGCACACGCCACCATGCCCAGCTAATTTTTGTATTTTTGGTAGAGATAGGGTTTCACCATCTTGACCAGGATGGGCTTGATCTCTTGACCTTGTAATCACCCGCCTCAGCCTCCCAAAGTTTTGGGATTACAGGAGTGAGCCACTGCACCCAGCTGAAAGCTACATTTTAAAAACCTTTTTAGGCCATATTTGGTGCATGGGCCACCATTTTGCAACCTCTGAAAAGAGTTGAAAAAAGTAGACTGGGCACAGTGACTCACACCTTGTAATCCCAGCACTTTGGGAGGCCGAGGTGGGCAGATCACAAGGTCAGGAGTTTGAGACCAGCCTGGCCAATATGGTGAAACCCTGCCTCTACTAAAGAAATATAAAAAATTAGCCAGGTGTGGTGGCCTGCACCTGTTGTTCCAGTTACTT